>JAGDQP010052545.1:0-13761 GCA_022664845.1 Lepisma saccharinum | reverse complement strand
TTTTTTTTGTTTTTCCGACTAGTTTAAAATATTCCCACCTTGATGATTTAGTCACTCTGTTACCTGGCTTCAATTGGCAACATAGTCACTCCTCGTCACCATGTCATTCTTTTGGCGAAAAATTGTCACCCTTTTATTTGCATGTAATATCTCCGTATACTTCTTTCTATACCCTGATCATGTATGCAACGTTTCTCAACCTTATAAATGATAAAGTAATGTAGGATAAAGGTTACTTACGTCTTCAGCATATACAGGCAAGTGCTACTGTTGCCAAGTTTCTACAATGTCTTTACGGAACAGGTCGCGATAATTAACTCAAGGAAACATTCAGCAATGTGCTTTCGAATTTTAAGCATATAAACTATGTTAGTTAACAAACTGAACGGGACAGGACAGAATTTCTCACCTTTAATTACGAGAAATCCCGTACATTAAGAGACACCTGGCAACCCTAGCAACTGCATACAAATTCCACACAAAAGTTTTGCCAAAAGCATGGTCACGAAAAAAAAAGTACAATCAACAATGAAGTAGATATTTAAAAACATGGCAAGGAAAAACGAATCCATTTTAGTCCTCCTCCTTTGTGTTGCAACTCACAAATACTAGTAGCTTTTCTATTGCACGTTTTTCTTGCGTAAATGCATTGTAATGTATATCAACTCGGCTACGATCAAGTGGCATGCCCTAGATGGTGTAGTAAACATTAAAAAAATGCCCACTATAAATTGCACAAATGTGCACAGGAAAGTTAGAACAAAACAAGTAGTTTCTAGACATGTAACCCCGAACTGTAAGTTGAATGTGATTCAATGCTTTTGAACCATTATCATCGAGAACTCGGATTAGGAACAGGGTAAATAGATATAATCACAAGAACAACACAGCTTACAGACCATCATCAGGAAATTAACACTATACTGGCTATCTTGGAACCATGTTACATGTACTCGTTTCAAGTACAGTCGCTGGAGCCAATTCTACGTCGATGATCCACAGCTTACTTGTTACTGTTACCAACGTATTTTAACCAGCGCATGTGATATTTACCTAATTACTTTGTTCCCAATCAGAGCTACCGACGATGCTAGTTAAGAACGATTGGAAATTTGAGCATACGAACAACACCTTGAGACAGACACAATAGTACTTCTCAAGTACTCTTGGTACACGGTGCAGCTTGTCAGCAACTAGATTTTCTTTCTAATTGGCATACTAAAGTATTAATTTAGGCAGCAGTACTCTAATGTCATGCCATAAATACGCAAGCATGGTTGTCGTGGTAACATTGAGATTTGTTTCCAACCTAGTTTTAGCAGCATACACACAGCAATCTGCAAATATTTGTGTTATCTTTTAAACAACAATATGAAAAAGGATTTAAATAATACAAAAAAGACTGGAAATAAAACGTCACAAAAATGACTTTACCTGAACGAAATGGACAACAAGAAATTAATGTTTCATTGCAGAAAGTAAAATAAAGTTAGAATAATTACTAACTAAACTGAACTAAACTAACCAACAGTTAGTTTAGCACGAGTTATCCTGAAATTTCCTCAATACCTAAGACTATTAACTGATTTGAATACTTTTCCAATAAATATCATGCATTTGTTCCTTTGTGTAACGTTAGACAACATGTAAAAAATGAAAGTAATAACGTAAAGAAAATGTTATATAACACTTAAAAGCATCATAAATGATTCTAATAGCTACAAAAATAGTTCATTCTTTTGTTCACGCTGTTACTATAGCGGCCTAAAGTAGCAGCAGACAACAGATGCAAGCTGGGAAGTTCGAGAGGATATTTCTCAAACTATCTAGTACAACTCGCATTTACGTGTAAGGTGCAACCAAGGTAACCTTGCTTTCGCCTCTACACGCTTTCCAGTTAGTCGCGTCTCTTCTCATACAACGCATGTATGATTTGCTTACAGGTGGTGAATTTAAACGATGTGCAGGAGGGCATTTCTCAATAGTAGAAATGACAGTGCTTTAATAATAAAGTATTTACCGTCGTAGACACTTTCTTAACTGTAGAATTGTCAGAGATATATAATAACAAAGCAAAAAAAGTGGATTTTCTTAAAAGAAAATAATTGTAGAAGACGGAAGACTTTGGTTACAAAATTTCCCTATTTGCGATTTATGGGTGGCAAAAGCATTCATTCTTACTTAGTCACTCTTGTGTTCTGTATAGCCAATTGGAAGATTTTGTAACTAAATCTAGGACATAGTCTTTGAATATTTTAGAAATTGTCAATTTAAATGTAGTTAATAAAAATTATAGCTTATCTATAGATCTTTTGCCAATTTTTTACTCATACCGTAGCTACAAAATTATCAACGTTTTCTACTGGCAACATAGAGGTTTAACATTTCTTAGTTCACATCAAGATAGCGTGAATTGTGGTTGTAAGGCGGAAAGAGAATGAATTTTCACATTCCATTGTAGAGCAAATTAATATAATTTTGTGTAATTTGGTGAATTGTTTCTAATTGTAGTTCAGTTTCAGTTTCAGTTTAGGGTCCCACCTTACCACCCCCGCCTCTTTGCATCCTTTGCACAAGCCGAGTTGTGCACTTCCAAGGGCGTGCATCACGAACATATTTGTTCTTCTCGCCTTGGGGCAGGCGTGTCCCTAGAGATTCTTGGATTGCCGGAGTTCCGGCATTCCAAGAAGCTCCTATGTTCCTTCTGTCAGAGACATCAGGTGTTACGGGACGGACTTTGGACCAGGCGTCCAGAATGTTCTCCTGGTCTAAGTTCCCTTAATAGAACTTACTTGCTTGGGAGGGTCCCTACCTATTATTTTCTTTATTAACATATAACACATAAACATATATTACAAATATTAGAACAATACATTGACTAACACGTGGACAACACATAGACAAGACAAACATAACTTGGTTGGCTTCTTCTTCTTTTGGCCTCTTCTTCTAACCTGCAACAGAGTAGGAAGGAATAAGGATAGGTGCGCGTGGATTAGGTGGTGTGTTCCACAAAGTTTTTGTCGCCTCCCTTTCCTTTTGATTGGTGTCCACTTCCTCCTCGTCACTATGTTAGTTCCTCCTGTCTCACTCTTGCGCTCGGTTAGTTATGCCTCTTATTTCGCTGTATTCTACTTTCAATTCTTCACACTCAATCACTCACACTTACACCGTGGCTAGCTTTCGATTTGTTCGCTTTCATTTCTGGCTTCCAGAAAATTAGCGTTTTTCCACTAAATATGTACACTCGTCTCTTCATACCACACTTCCAAATTCTTCCACCACCACACTTACACTAACTCACACACACTTAGCGTCTCTTGGGACGGAGTTCCGCCTCAAGGCGCCGAACTTTTCCACTGGGTTCCAGCGGAACATTCATTCTCTATTCACCACTTCATTTCTGGCTTATATATTAAATTACGTGTCTCTATTGTTTTGTGGTCTATTTATACGCGGTTGACGCGGCTGCAACGCGGGTGCGCGCACGCGGCGATCCTTTTATTGACCCAACGTCCCCATATCTTAATCTGCATTATCCTTGTTGTTTTCATACGGGGCGGTCCACGCCGTTAAGGTATTTCCTCTTGTAGTAGTTTGAGACTTTGTGAGTCAGCTCCCTGAGGGCCGTCACCAGTTCCGGTGTTCGCAGAACCTCCGTGACGGGCGTCTCCCCCAGGAGCTGTCTTTCTTCCCAAACTATGTTTCTTGTTTCCATACATCTTAGTACGATGTGTTCTGGCGTGGCCACCACCCCGCATATATGGCACATATTATCTTCTACTATTTTCATTTGGTGTAGTTTCTGTCGGTAGGGGCCGTGACCAGTCAAGTAATGCATAAGGCCTCCGGTGATCTCAAGTTCCATGCCCATTCTCTCCTCAATATCTGGAAAGAATCCAAAAAGTCTTCTTCCCTTTTCAGTCTCCTCCCATAACTCCTGCCATGCATTGACTATTATGGAATTGATTTCTAATTTATTCTCTGCTTCTTGGTGCAGTATTTTGGATACTCGTTCTTGGTTTCCTTTTTTGAGCCAATACATGGCACCCAGTTTCTTCACCTGAAGATGCATTGGCGGGACAGCCGACGCCACCTGGAGAGCCTCTACCGGTGTTGTTCTATATGCGCCAAACAGTCGCAGTAGTAGTTGTCTATGTGATCTATCAATTATTTGTCTTTGTCTAATATCATCCATTCTGTGGCCCCAGACGCTAGCAGCGTAACCTACAATCGATCTTATAATAACATCGTGGTACGTTCGTATTATTTTAATTGGAATTTTAAGGTCTTTTGTTGCGATGTTTACCAATTTATGTGAAACTTTTATTGCTTTATTTTTTATTATAGTTGTATGTTCTCTAAAGTTAAGTTTTTCGTCTAAGGTTATGCCTAAATATTTTAAGTGTCTTTCCCTTTTTATCGTTTTATCATTCACTTTTATAGTTGGTCCTCTATTGAAATTAAGGTTTCCTTTAAATAACACATATTTGGTTTTTTCTGATGATATTGTTAACTTATTATCTTTGCACCACGACGTCATTTTGTCTATTACTTCATTTGCTTTGTTTTGTAGGTCCAGTCGGCTGTTACCCTTAATCACGACCGCCAGGTCGTCGGCATATCCCACCACTCTTTCCACCTGCCGCATTCCATCCAGCATTTCCAGGCACGGTTGGAAGGCCAAGTCCCAAAAAACCGGGCCTAGCACCGAGCCTTGCGGGCAACCTTTTGTTGGCATCTTAGCCACGACGCCATCCGCCGTCTCTACTTCTATTAGTCTATTTACAAAGTAGTTTTTTACAACTTTCCACAATTTGCTATGCAACCCGATTTTCTTTAATTCCCTTAACAAGGAAGGCCACCACAAATGGTCGAAGGCCCCCATAATGTCAAAGAATATCCCAATTGTGTATTTACAATTATCTTCTTTTAGCTGATATATGCTGTTACATAGTTCATTTATGGCGTCTTCCGTAGACTTTTTAGAGCGGAAACCGTATTGTAATTTACAGGTTGATAGGTCTTTTCTTTTTTCATTTATTTTTTGTGCAATTATTCTTTCAAATATTTTACTTATTGTGTTCAATAAACAAATGGGTCTATAGGACTTGGGACTGCGTTTATCTTTGTCCTCACTTTTTAGTAGGATTATTAAATTTGCTTTCTTCCATGGTTCCGGAAACACTTCTTGATTTATGCATTCATTAAAAAGCCTAGTTAGGTATGGAGTCCATATATCTGCATTAATTTTGAATATTTCATTTTTTATGTGATCTGGGCCCGGTGCTTTCCTTTGTTTTAGGCTTCTTAGGATTGCTGCCACTTGATCGTTTGTAACCACTAGGTCTTCTGGGTTTTCTGTTTCATTGTTTGGTACTTTGTTGGCGTCATTTCTGATTCTTCTATTTTCTTCGTTATCGTCCTGAATACGATCGTCGGGAAAAAGTTTTTCATACAGAAGTTCGATTGTATTTTTCCAGTTCGTTGTGTATTGACCTTGGTCGTCTTTTAGTGTGTTAAGTGCACCTTTAACCTTTATCTTAGACATAATTATCTTGTAGGGCATTCCCCATAGATCCAAATTTAGATTCTCTTCCACGAAATTGTTCCATGTTTTCTTCTTGGTTTCTCGGAGTTCTTTTTCGAATTGCTGCTTGATGCTTCTATAGTTCTCTAGTCTTCTTGCTCTTAGTATATGGTCTCCAGCCGCCCTATAGCTCTTTCTGCTGGCCTTCATTTTTCTTCTTAGCTTGTTCAGGTTCTCTGTCCAAAATGGCTTCCTTTTATGATTTATATTTTTTACTCTGGGTGTTGAATTTATTATGGCGTTTCTTGTAGCTATTTCTAAGTTGTTTGTTAGCTCTGTTAGGTTACAGTTTCCTACTATTTGTGGAAGTATCAGGCCATCAACAAATTTTTTCTTGTTTAGTTTATTTACATTATAATTAAATTTAGTGATTTCCTCTGGTTGTTCTTTACTATTTTGGTTTCTTTCGTAATCAATAGCGAAGCGGACGGCGCCGTGGGCACTTGTGGTTGCATATGCGTCAACGGTCCAGTCATACAAATGATTAATATAATTTTGTGTAATTTGGTGAATTGTTTCTAATTGTAATCGAACAGTAAAATATCGAGCCACTTTTATAAAATGAGAAATTACGAAACTTCAATTATTGTACTAAAGTTATTTAAATTGACCGCCGTCCCAAAATGGATATTAATTAACATCTTCAGTAATGAAGTTAAAAATCTTAAACCCTAACGCATATTTCTGTCCGAAAGAAAGCTGATAAAAGAGAAACTGTCTTCGTATTTTGAATTAGATATCCTGGTTTATTTGTAAGGCACTTTTTAATTTGGTAAAGCTACAACTTTTTCTTATGGTATTTTAGCGCCACACATTCCGTGTGGCACGCAAACGCTTGAACAAAAGTAGGGAGGGAGAAAGTGGCCTCAGATTTGGGTTTAGATATTTTGATTTACGTTGCTGTTTTCAATTTGGTGAGACTACAGACTTTTCACAAGTAATTTTGTACTCAGTTTATCTTTATCTGCTTGAGTTTGGAATCAAGATATCTAAAACTCAAGTCTGAGATCAATTTGTCGCTACCTGATTTAGGTTAGGCGGTAGCGTGCCGTATAGACTGAGTACATATGATGAAAAAAATCCGTAAGAAAAAGTTATCGCGTTACCAGATTAAACGAACCTCATGAATCAAGATATTTGAACCCAAATCTGAAGTATTTTTTCGAGTATTTTTCCCCATTTCCCTAGATAGATTGTGTCTTTTGAAATATATATTTCACATTATTTAACTTTTGTACCAGGTGAGACTATTTCTTCTTCTTCTTCAAGTTTGCATTTCGAAGGCTTTGGATAGATAAATAAATAACAAGTAAAGAGTGAACTCTAACATACTCGAATAAACTGAATCAGCATATATGTCAAAGTCCGTACATATGTTCAGTATGGAACAGTTCGTATGTGTTGTATGCGTATAGCAGTGGCATTTCGGAGTGAAGAAAGCTTCGAAAGAAGACTGTTTAAAGTCATTGAGCACTGGACTCAGTCCAATTCTTTTCAAATAAGTTGAGCTCTATATCTACGCTTGGTAACAGCAGATTTTTTAAAAAATAGGGAGCGCATTCATCTAATTCTCTAATCTCTTCATCCAATTCTAATTAAGTAAGTAAATGTATCTTCAAGCAGAAATATATTTAACACACTTGTTTGTTTAAGTAACGATTTATACTCTAATCGAGTATATAGACTCGAAGAACGGGACCTAATTTTAACGAGATCTGAACCATGCTTGACCTCGAGTTCGAGTCATGGAGTGGTTACACATACCACATATCACGTCACTTGTCACTAAAGTGATTCTTTTATATCACTATATCTGACCAGCACAGCGGGAGCTAAATTCTAGAACTTACCCACAAGTCCTGGTTATTGAATGATAAAGTTTCTTTCATAAACCTTTCAAGTATGTGTTTTAATTAAAGACAAAAATAACGAATATTATATGAAAAATTACCAATTGTATAATGAAACAAATCAGTTGCCATCGCACACAAACGAAATCACCGATTCAGTGACTCAGGAGAAGCATGTTCGCCCTGGTTCAAATTTCGCGCCTGGTCAACCTAACCGGAAATTTTTATTTGATTTTAATTTATTTGCGTCCTAGAATCGCGTGTATACATAGTACTGTGATATAGTAAATATCAGTCATGAAGAATCAGGTCATTAAATCAGTTACTTAATTAATTTGCATATCACTTACAGATAAAATTTTAAATTTGATCTACTAGTTTCTCTCAATTACATCAGACAAACGTAGAATTTTGTCTTAAATTAGAGACAGAAAGATCGTTCCGCTCACTCGGACAGTTACATGGAGTTAATGACAGGACGGTAGGTATTTAATGTCAGTGGTTAAAAAAAGGTATGTTCAACCCAATAAAAAAATGACGAAGAAACATTACTGTGTTGTTTCCAACGCAAAATGTAGTTACGGATTTCCGGGAAATTAGATACTTGTGTACATTGTTAAGTTGACGACATATCGCTGCCCAGCAATAATACTGGCATAACTCAAAATTTGTCAATTTTGAGTTATTTACATATTCGGACTCCTGAAACTGTACTCTATCTGGCACTATAAATATCATAACCGTATTTCTTCTGCAAGTAACGTGAGAGCGCTATTCCACAACCCCAATTAATTTCTGTATCTGTCCTCAATGCTGGCACTACTTTATACTAACACGATCTCACTATAATGACGCTGATCAGTAAGTGAAAACTTTGAAATGCAAAACTGTTCAAGCAGTATCCTGTTACCATTCTTTCTTGCTTTCCAATATAACTTACAAAATCGTCAAAACTTTCAATTGCGATTTTCTCAAAACTATTTTTTTTACTTGTGCCAGTAATTGCGTAGTTAAATTAGCAAACTCATTTATTGTGTTATCGTGACTATATTTGGATTTAAATATCATTCTGTACAATATTTGAAGCAAGCGTATGTAGAATCACTTCACATATATTGCTGTATATGATTTCATGTATAGTAGTTCCTTGAAAAAAGGAGGTCATTGGGCTAGTGACGGAGTCATATTGCACGCTAGTGATGGAAACATTGTCTGATTGAAACATTTGTAGCCACGGAAAGTTAATCTGAACTACGCTATTGAAGAAAAGATCTAATCTAACTTACGATTCTACAACTCGACCTTAAACAATACACTTATCACTCTAGAGTAGATAGATGTCATTGTTATAATAATAGTGAGAAATCAAATATCCATTTTCTACGAATGTAACGAAAACATATCGAAGAGTTAAAAAAAAATACTCCTGAGAAGTAAGTGTTATAAAGGACAACGTTCGAGATAACGCACCTTAGATCGTTTGTAGTCCAACTATCTTTTTAAATATAAAGCTTAACTTAATGCAGCATGTCTTCACTTCAAATTAATCTTTGACCTTACATTTAATGAAACATATACTATCTTCGGAACTAAATACTTCTACGTCTGCTACTGCTATTACTATAAATAATAATAAAGGACCTAAACATGCTTCCCATAGAACTTGATGTTTACAAATGTTACTTACTTGGAAGAATTTAGGCTTTCTGATGACGATGATGAAGACACTTTAGTCGTAGGTTGGGATCTAACACGGCGTTTGGGACTAGGTTTCCTTGGTGATCTATCTTTACATGGCACCTCCAGCAGAATAGTTGGGGTAGCTGTGGGCTTGGTTGGGCTCGGACTTTTACTTGCTTTTGTTCTTGTACTGTTCCTCCTCTCCCTTCTTCTACCAGTTTTTCGATGCATTTTATTCGGACAGTCCGAATGAAGAACTTCTGAACTGGGACAGTCATAAAGGCCATCGGAGTCAGTGTAGGGGAGTTCAGTCTTGTTCTTTCCATAAAAAAGTGGAGAAAATCTTCCAAAGCCTATCTTATCACTCAGAGGACTTTCACTTCTAGAACTCACGGGACTTAAATGCTTATCAGTCTCCACTGAGGTCGCACTGTCCGCCTGAACTACAATTGACGGCAATTGTAATGACGTCATTGCCAGTTTTGAGTCCAAGCTGTCACCTTTCATTGGCACCAGTTTCTTACCCTGTGACTGTTTCGATTCTAAGCTAAGACTCTTCTGAATTAGGTTCGTCTGACCTTGCAGTCCCAAGTTTATTATTGGTACTGCTAGGGTCTTCCCATTTTCAAGCTCTTTACCTAGAAACAGGAAAAAGAAAAAAATATTTTTATAAACTTTTTAAATATATCATAAAGTTAAAAAAAAGAAAGAAAAGATGAGTAATTTACAAGTACAAGTGGAAAAGTGAATAGTAATTCACATTACAGCGTCAATTTGAATACTTTTAAAAGAATAAAGAGATGCATAAAAAAAAAAACAGTCCAGCAGGAAAACAATTAAAATAAATGATTTAACAAAGTAACAAAATTAGAAGACAAGCATTTCTTGGAGGTGACAAATGATATATCGCATAAAATTTATTACTAAAAGCATTTTAATACAGATATCCATTTTCATTTTTTTTTTTTTTTTTGGTAATCGTAAATTACCCCTGCTCTATGAAAGAACATTAAACAGTTACATAAAAGAACTTGGTCGCTGTGATCAAATATAGTTTCTTATTTTTAATATTAAATTATGTTTTGCTCGTCCTTATAAACTTACTTGCTTAAGGGTATGTTTGGTCTAAAATTATTATTTTTGTATACCATTATTAAGATAATATCAACTTTAGTTACAGTTAAACGGTGTTAATGGGCTGGCAGGTAATACACCATACGCCGGGGTGTAGTAACGAAGGTCGCTGCGATACACTGGAATACAGAATTGTTTTAGGAAGGTTGTGTAGCTTAAAAGTCTGCTTACATAGTTCATCTTGAAAATCTTTTTCAAGGATGTTTTTGTAGTGCTACCAAGTAAAACTCGGGATGGTATATAGATTATAATACCCTTTCTCCAAAAGTTGTGATTGCTCAGGAATATCATCCATCAACTTGAAACGAATTCGGGCCGAATATATAGGTATATAGCCCAGGAATGTATGTAAAATATACGTTACTGAATTATTCAATGTAAATTATTTCATTGATATAATACAAATTATTATTAAGACAGAAATTCAGTATATTCGTTCCTGAAAACAAAAGAAGATCGAAATAAACTACATCGCATCGATTTCAAATTACTACTGAAAATGAGTACTAACAAATGTTAAAATGTTACGGTTCGAAAGAGTTTAAAAATTCTTCTTTTATTGTAAACATAAAGCATTATTTGTCTCGGAAACATATTTGTCGAGACAATCAGTTACTATTTTCCAAAAAATTGCTAGAATAAAATATACGAGAAAGTAACTATCTGTAGAAATAGTTTTAGGTCGACGTAAAATCATTCAGTTCAATGAAATATGAACTAACTTTGCTTACAGCTACTCCATAATGATGTAAAAGATTATCATGCAAGTGTTTTAGTAAAAAGAAAGCCAAGTTATAGAAATATCTATATTAGTAAATTTTGTTTAAAAGCATTTAGTACAAAGAGTTGAATCTCATGCCACTAAGGTCAGCAGGAAATTGTTTCTAATGTTTTGTGCTCATCAATCATCAATGATCTGAACTGAATGAGTATGAACATGCAATGCATTCTGAATTTACAATATGAATTAAGAAATCACCTAAGCAATTGGTTAAGTTATATGCCTGTACCAAAATTTGCAATTGATTTGTTCAATATATGCATCTTTTCCATCGAATTTTTTTTTAAAAAGAAATTTATGTATTTATGAAATGTATAATTTCTTGGTGTTTAATCGACGAACTGAAATAAAATTAAGAATTAGAAACTATGGTTCTACTACACAATAGGAGCAAAATAAGTTTGGTATAAGCACAATAATTGATCATTTTAGATTTCATCCAGCTATAACATTATTTTCATGAATATATTACCGCGTTATCCCATAAGTAATGTCGTATGTGCAATGTCGTATGACCGTTGCAATGACGCTATCTGACGAGAGAATAGTGAAGTAGACGGCACGTGTCACAACTGAGTCATAGAGGACACTCGATTGTGCAGCAGTGTGTAGAAGGAGAACGATCTACTCCACGTTTTGGAAGTGTGGCTTGTGTTTAATAATGGAAGTATTGGACGTGGCAGTATGGCAGTGGCATACGGCATGTCATGCTGTATGAATTTCACCAGGAACATCCAGCCAGCGCAGCGGCACGAAACATCAATACCGTATAAGGTCAGGGTGCTGTGGATGTGCGAAAGTGCCAGAAGTGGTTCCAGAGGTTTCGGTTTGGGGACATCAGTCTCACCAATAAGCCACGAGAAGGGAGACTTGTGCAGCTGGACAATCATGCCCTGCGAGCAGTGGTGCAGGCAAATCCAATGCAAACTGCTGAAGAACTAGCCAGCGAACTCTATGTCACCCAGTCGACTGTTCATCGCCATCTGTAGGACCAAGAGTACGTGTCGAAACTCGGAAAACGGGTACTCCATACGTTAACGCCTCAACAACAGCAGCAGCGAGTTGACATCTGCAGTTCCCTGCTTACCAGTCACAGACGTGAACCATTTCTGGACAAAATGTGACAAGGGATGAAAAGTGGGTCCTCTACCATACATTACACGAAAACGACAGTGGGTACCTAAAGGGGGAGCCGCAGGAACTGTGCAAAAATAGGATCTCCACCCCTGCAAAGTGATGTTGTGAGTGCTTGGTGCGATATCCGTGGGATAATCCATTTTGTGCTCTTGCCACGTAATCAGACCATCAATGCCGATGTCTACTGTCAGCAGCTTGAACGCCATTACATTGCTTGAGAAACGTTCTGCTCTGGCTACTCGCAAGGGTATGCTCATGCACGTGATAACGCACGCCTACACATGGCAAGGACCTGTGCTAAGATCAAGAAAGGCACCCGGCGTTTTCAGCAGATCTTGCACAAACAGACTACTGTCTTTTTCACAGCCTGCAAAACCACATTTTCGGGAAAACAATGCAAAATGAGGATGACGTGCGACGAACAGTGACCCAGTTCTTTGCCTCCAAAACCGGTAACATTTTTCAGCGGGGGACTCAACAACTGGTTGACAGGTGGCAGAGTGTTGTGTAGTCCGATGGAGACTAATTTCCTGACTAACGGTAGTGTTCCAGATAAACTATCGATCTTTTCCTCACGGTGCAAAAATACGACATTACTTATGGGATAAGCTGATATATTTAGGCTTCAAATTTGATGTTAAACGTTTTGGTCAATGCAAATCCTCCAAGAATTTGTGATTCTGTTTAAGATAAATTTTGTTTTTAAAAATATTTAGGATATATTTAACGTACCAAAAATGCATTTAATTATAGTGTGTTGTTCAATAATAAAGCAAATTATACAATACAAAATTTAGATAAAACTGACTCTAGTTTCAAATCGGAGCTAATTAGTTCTATTTTTTTTTCTGTTTCACGTTCCTATTTTTCACATGAATGTTGAGATAGTATTTTGACCAAGGCCATGGCCTATGTAATCGTAAACTCTCGTAAATTTATCCATAAAAATTTACAAGGAAAAGAGTTGAACTCGTTGAAACTATTGACTTTTTTCAGATTACTGTATCTTTCCTAATCAGACTTAACTTTCCTAGTTACGGGGTAGAAAACATTGCCATTGTTAACTATATTACTTGATAATTACTCTGGCCATCAAACAATAAATAAAATATATATTCCAATACTAATTACTGTTCAACATGTGTTTTTTTCGTTAACATTAGTGTTAAAAAATAGTTCTTTTTATTAGAACATACAAGACTCTTGATGAAAAACCACGAAAATTATATTTATTCTTAATGAAATCAAGTTTGAACACTGTGTGATTTTATTTACGTCCTTCGTACACTGGAGATTATTATGCCCTCCTTCGAATTTCTTTACGTTATTGACTAAGAAGGCACTATAAAGGTATATATATATATATAAAAAAAATAAAAAAAATAAAAAAAACCCGGAAAAATAGCAGTTTATAAATATGTCATGTCTGTATCACGTAGTGAAGATGTATTGTTTATAAAAGACTCCTTTAGTACATTAGAAATATGATCATCTATAAATTTTGTTAATTATAATCGACTAAAGTATTATTCAAATTTAATGGCCATCTGCAAGTGTATATGCTTTAATTTACATTGTGTTTTTTTTTT
>JAGDQP010052544.1:0-12973 GCA_022664845.1 Lepisma saccharinum | reverse complement strand
TATATATATATATATATATATATATATATATATATATATATATATGACTTTTCCTGCGTATTTCATTGAATCAGATCTTTTATTGAAAGTAGAGAAGAAAAAAATAATATTCATTTAAAATTAAAATTGAAAAAAAAAATGGAGGAGGTTGGGTTTCGATCGAAGGGTCACTAGTCAGACATTCGCGCCACTTTGCTACTAAGGCAGTAGGTACTTATGGCATTTCGAGTGATGTTTATAGCTAGGATTTTACTGCGAAGGTTAATCACTAACATGTTGATTTTACTACGAGGAATGTCTTGTAGAAACAAGAAGATATTCGTTTGCAACAGTGTAAAGATTTATACCTAACTTAATTTCCCTTTCCGCAAATGCAATCTTTGGTCCATCAGTGAACTCTTTACTGTTCACAGTGTAAAAGCAATATAAATTCTGAAAATGGCGGGACGTTCAGTGACTAATCAAGTAACGTTACTCCTGTTATTGGATTAAAGTATATCCAACCAAGGCTTACGCTTCATTCAGAAAAGTACGTAACCTCAAAATTGCCAGTTTAGCTTACACTTCGATCAGAAAATGACTGAATTTTAAGCGTGAAATAAGTTGAACGTTCACCGACAAAAAATTTGGCCAGTTTCAACCCATTTTCAGTTAACGTTAAGCTAATACAAATAAACTGTTAAACCTTATCATGGAGTTAAGCTTACCAATCTTTCCACTAAAGAGCTTACACTACATTCACATTTAAAAGTAAATACAACAAAACACTTATTTTCGACTTTTATTTCTCCATAAAGCGGAGTAACTTTCATCCATCCCGTGTTTCAACTTTTTACAGTGTAGGTCTCGTCTCTAGAAACTCATTAGCTTGTCTGGGACGTTAATAACAATCCAATCAACCGTGTAGTAGGAAGCGATGTAAACGTGATCTGATTTTAGAAGGTGACAAGAATAAACACCATTCAAATATGTGGCAGTTTGTGTGGTTGTTTCTGCAAATGTGTAGTTGTCTTACCCGACGTGTAGACTTTCGCCCCCACAGGCTACAATAATTTCTTGTTCTGTCTTCAACTTAACCTCCACGGCAGGTCAACTTAAAAATTAGAATGGAAAATTGTGCTACGTAACTTTTCTCTCGAAACTGTAATTGGCTTTAGGATACACTTTACAGGTTTTAACATATTTCTCAAATTTTAGTACTTTAATCATCGCCAAAACGTCGGTAATTATTTGAAGTAGAACATTTGAACAAAAAATCAATTACACTAAAGAGGAGCGGAGCGATTTTGGATTTTTTTAAAAGCAAAAAACTTTAAATGTTTTTGTGCGAACAGTTACCAAATTACAGAGTTCGAATTGGATTAAAACCTATTTCAATCTTTCCAGATTATAAGCTAAAAACATGATGATGTATTAGTATGTCTAGATTCATTTCAGTTTATGGTTTGCAAGAATTTTATTCGGAATTAAAGACCTAAAAATTGAGGACTGAAAATTGTAACTTTCTGAAAATATGGCATATAATGTTCAAAGAGAAACTACCCCAATTTGGTGCTGCTAGCACAAACAATGAATGAGGAAATTGCTTTGAAAATAAAATGAAATGAGATTGCATCAAGTTTGGGTGACTTTGGTGATCAACTAGACTGTCCTTGGGGCTACGAAAATCTGGTTTACTTCTTTTATCACTTATGCTTCATAAACATTAGCTTTATTTTATTGCTCCTGTTTCCTTAATTACTATACACGTTTTGCTATGCGACGAAGATTTTATTGGCTTTTGTTTTGCGTTCTACAAATCTCTGATATATGTAAGTAAATCGAAGTATTTTCTACTGTTAAGTTCATTAAATAACTGAGTTTCTTACATGAAAAGAGAAATGTTATCGTTCTTTATTTTGTCAGAAAGTACATTTTATTTATTTTTCTATAACAGAATTGTATTTCCTTTTATGTTATTTGGAATGTGATTTATCGTTATATTCTTAATTTGCTCCTTAAATAGTTTTGGATATTATTATTATTAAAGCTTTTTCGCAAGAAGTGTCTTTCGCATGCGTTTTCACCTTAACTTCTCCTAGAACTAATTACTCCAGGAAGTATGCTGGGAAAAAATAAACAAAACAACAATAAAATAATTATTTCCCTATTCTACGCAGAAAGACGTGCTAGATAACCTGTCAAATGTTTGCAGCATTTGAAGCATAAAGACCGGTCGCAATTTTGAGAAAAGGGTAAAAACAAAAGTTTTATTTTTATTCATCTCATTAACGGTGGGATGTACAAAACATTTTCAGGTGTACTACATGTAAGATCATATTTGTTTCTTTCTGAGTCACTATTACAATTTCTCACCTAGAACGAATGGTAACAAAGTTATTACCAATTTTAAGATTGTAAATTTAAAAATTAACAGAAAAACGAATTAAGAAATGATCTATTTTAATTTTAGGGTCAGGAAAACTTCTGGCAACACCCTGGTAAATAGAAAATGACTGGATAGATTAAGACAAGTGTTGAATATCGTTGATTTGGAAAGAGGCTCCATGTCAGTAATCTTGAATACCCCTAGTAGAAAAAATATTGATGGTTTACACTATTTTCGAACAGACTTGGTACAGGAGTACACTGTAAAAAGTGGAAACACGAAATGGATGAAAGTTACTCCGCTTTATGGAGAAATAAAAATAGAAAATTAGCGTTTTGTTGTATTTACTCTTAAACGTGGATACAGTGTAAGGATTTTAGTGAAAAGATTGGTAAAATTAACTCCATTTTAAAGTTTAACATTTTCTTTGTAATAGTTCAACGTTAACTGAAAATGGGTTGAAACTGGCCAAAGTGATTTGTCCGTGAACATTCAACTTATTTTACGCTCAAAACTCGGTCATTTTCAAATCGAAGTGTAAGCGAAACTGGCAATTTTGAGGTTACGTACTTTTGTGGATGAAGTTTAAACCTTAGCTGGATATTCTATAATCTAGTAACAGGAGTAACGTTACTTGCTTGTCACTGAACGCCCCGTCATTTTGAGTGTTTATATTGCCTTCACACTGTGAACAGTAAACAGTTCACTGATGGACCGAGAACGGCAAGGATTGTATTGGCGGAAAGAGAAATTAAGTTAGGTATAAATCTTTACGCTGTAGCAAACGTATCTCTCCCTTTTTCACGAGACATTCTTCGTAGTGAAATCATAAACATGTTAAGGATTAACCTCCTTCGTAGTAAAACCCTAGCTATAGATATCACTCGGAAAGCCAGAAACACCAACTGCCTTCGTAGCTAAGTGGCAAGAGCGTCTGGCCAGTGTGCTTGTGGACTCTGGATCGAAACCCAACCACTTCAAGTTATTTTGTTTAATTTTTTTTAATTATAAAAGAATGTTACCTTTTATTCTTTTCTACTTTAATAAATCTACTTTCTACTTTTCTGATTGAATGAAATACGTTGGAACAGCCAACACGCATTATACATGCATATATACACGCATTTTGAAATTTTACAGAAAGTAAATAGTTCAACCGAAAACTGGCTGAATGTAGGTTAATCCAAAAAGTGGAGGCAGCTCAGCTGCCTCCATTTTTTGGATGAACGTTGTGTCTCCTACTTTTACAGTGTAGGATACATCAGAGAACTATCAGAAAGCATGATTAAAAGTGCTTTCGTTCATAAAGACGGGCGCAATGGCCAAAAGTTCGATTCAAAGGAATAAAAACCTATAGTGTGATCTAAGTCGGAAAACACATGTTTATTTATAAAATGCTTGAAATAATGGAAAACAAACACATATGAATTGATACCAGGTCAAGGTGCTATCTTTTAGAGGGTACATTTGTCATGGCAGCCAGCCTGAAGTCTGTCATCTTGAACCTTGCTCGATCTTTTTAAATGGAAAGAGGGTCATGTAACATATCAGTCTGTGCTAGAATTCTACCAGCAAAACATTGGTGAAGCTAGTTATGCCATATATGTATTTTCCATAGAAACATTGAGATGTGACATTAGTATCAGGGTTTTAATGTTTTAAACGTATTTTAAACAGAGGCGATTATTTTAAACATTTTGTTTAAAACAATTTGAACATTTGTTTTAAACAACGTTTTTTAAGCCGTGTTTAAAACGTGTTAATTTTATTTTTCTTATTTGAAAGTATCATATTATTTTGAAGAGTACGAAAGGGTGTGTTTTTTTTTACCAGTAAATCGTATACAATTTGTCCCGAGTAAATGCTATTTCCAATCAGTATTATGGCGTCGTAAGCCTTCAGATGGAGAAATAAAAATGAGTTGTTTCGATTTATTCTTTGTCGGTTGGCTGCTAGAAGCGAGAAATATTAATTCGCTATCAATAACATGAAACAAGATGTCCATATTTCAGTTCTTTCTTTTTTATTTATTTTGAGAAACTACCAGGAAAACAAAAACTTCGTGACCATGTATTTGCATCTATGATTACATTGCTCTCTCTTTTTTCTTATGTTTATGAGGAAATGCACAGTAGTTAGTAACTGTGCAGATTTGATAATCATTTCTTATTCGGTGCTTGGAGTTTATGCCGGATGGTAGAACTTATTACGCACTCTTAGTGTTGTAAATAGAAAAAAAACCGTACGTTTATTTTAACACTTCCGTTGTTTTAAAAAAAACATGAGCCTTCGTTTTTTTTTTTAATTTCGTTTTTTTTTCAAGACAGCAATTTTTAATACTTCTAGCGCCTCTTTAAGCAAAAATTACTTTCATATAGGTAATTAATAAGTAATATAATTAAACCCCAGATTACATGTTTTTTTAGATATTCCGGGTTGCTTAGTTCTCAGTGTTAAAATCACTTTATAAAAATCTTCCATGTCGTATCTGCTCGAAAGTAGTTGTGGCACTGTGTACCACAACTCCCTTTCCCATTAACAAATGTATAAATTATACGTAGTTATAGATTTAAATTGTAAAAAAATATTACTAATAATATTGTAATGTATATATGGTAATAAGGTAAATGATCTTTAAAAATAAAAAGCCTGGACTGGACATATTTAGGTATTTAATCATGTTAATGTTTTGTTGTTCTATATTCAAATTCTTATGTACTCAGTTTGTAATGATTTGAATATTTGTATGTAATTCTCAAGCATCTTTCCAGCTGAAACAGGAGAAAGTCGAATAAGCAGGAGGCCAGTGGATTTCTCTTCGGCCAGATTCTTTATTTTTCACGGTACGAAAAAAAAAAGTCTAAGGGAGTGAATAGCTATGTTTTACCCCGTTTTTGTTGTTGGCTGAGCTACCTTTGTGTCCTCTCTTTTTGGTAGCCAGCAGGCCAGTGGACTTTTTTCATCAAGGAACTATATAAGCTTTAAATCGGTTGTAGGGGAGGTCACAGTTTTCAGAGTAAAATTTGTCTTCGGACGAGCAGCATCAGGGGCCGTTGCTCGAGACCAGTGAGCAGCCGTGATGGAAATTCTCGGAGATAGAGAATACGGCAGACATGCAGTAGAGGTATAGTATGAACATTACTGCTAAGATTTTGGAGGTACTGACTGGCTTTAGGTTCGATTCCCGTTTGATTCGATTTTAATTTTTCCATAATGTCCGGATAATGATTGGGTGCTAATACGGGAATTCAGTGATTTCTTATTTATTTGTTGGGACATGCTAAGTTTTGCTGCCACGACCGTCCCGGGATTCTGCCAGATTTTAAATTTGTGGGGAAGAAAATTTGGGAGTATTAGGAAGATAGGCTACTGCTGTGTCTCGAGTCCCTGAAAACCATTGCTCCAGTCGATTCTTACCGATCGACTACTTTGTTGGGGAGTAACTTTAAGTTTAGTAATTTGCACTCCAAGCCCCCCTAGAAAGCAGGTGATAGGGAATGAGATATGAATCTGGCCAGCGCAAGGAAATTTCTCTGAAGTCTATTGACCAGTTCCTCTGACGACGTTTTTTTTTTTTTTTCAAAGGTTGGGAATTAAACTTGGGAGAATTAGAAAGGGAGGCAACTGCTGCCTCTTGATTCCCTGAGACCTTCATTGAATTTGATTCTTACCGAATCGACGATCTTTGTTTGGGGATAAGTTAAATGTAAATAATTTCGCTCCAATCCATCCCACATGTAGGAGCCCGAGAGGAAAATTAGAGGACATAGTAATTATATAGACGCACAGTACGAACCAGATTTGAGTTTTTTTGTGAACATTGATATAAATATTTTTTCATTAAGATAGGAATAGCTAGGGAAGCTGTCGGTTTGGACATTTGTTGAAGTTTGAGAGTGCTCGGCCCAAACCTGTGCGTTCAACGAAGCGAGTCCAGGTTCGCAACCAGGCCGAAGGGGAACAGACAGATTTGATCAAAGCACTACATTTAAATTCATAGGTAAGCTAAGAGAGTTCATTACCGACTCTCATTTAGAGGAATTTTGAGAACTATTGCAGTTCTCAAAATTTGGCCAAGAGTCTTCTACCGACTCCTGGATAGACGATTATCCTCGTAGAGTTTCCCGCTCTACGCATGACTGGGGGATTCGGTATGGGACTTTGGGTGGATTGAAAATTAAGAATTATTGGAGCACTCGAGAATCTTCGTTAGATGATTTGAACAGAAAATTAGAGTAACCAAAGTTTCTTCAGAAAATAAAGTACTATTTGATCTCTCCCAGAAAAAAACTTGAGTGTCATTCACAATAAGAGCTTGATTCTAAACCCTCACATTTATAAATAAGTTGGTTCTAGTTTGAGCAGGATTATTTTGATTTATGTTATTTATAGCTTTGTTAAGCTCGTAGCCTACTTCGCCGCAGTCGAACCGTAATTTTATGTATCTTCGAGGCAGGTATCTGGCTCCCGTTAGGTATTCTTTGTGATGTGTCGTGCGGGTTGTATATCAGCCGGGAGCTGGGGCCTAATTTGAATATCAAGTTTGTAGTAGATTTAGCTGGCGCTCGGCAGGCATTGTAAGCTGGTTATTTGATTATTCATATTATTTATTTGTGTCTTCTCTGATTTTAAGAGTTATTCTTTTCTCTGAGCCAAATCCAGAGAAGTCATTGTCCCAGAAGAGTGATTTGTCTGGGACGTCATCCGCCGATATTACGAGCTCGAAGTCCGAACTCTTTTAAGGCCGCAAGTAACCAATGCACAACATTAAGATTTGGCAGACCCGAACAGAAACTATATCGCTATTTGTTTCTGAAGTAGAAAAATTAGTTTGTAAATTTGAAACTGAGATAAGTGAGAAATTGCTTAATTGCTGCTTTTTATGAGGTTGAGATCTAATCGTATCATTGGAAAGAATTAACAAACTATAGGAAGATAAAGATGCAAATAACTGAAAGATTCAACGCACAATATAAGTGACGATGCATTATCATCGGATTTCCAGCTTTGCACAAAATTTTCGATTTTTATTTAGTCATGCAAGTTGTTTACAAATTACCTAAGGTTATCTACTTATTTTTTCTCTTTATGTATTGGTGTTAAGAACTATAAGCTTAAAACGTTGAGAACTTGTACCTTGATATATTTACCTCAAAGTCTGACATGTAGTTGAAGAAAAATACAGTAATTTGACAATTATGGAAATTAAAAAAATGTAATGTTAAGAATGGTGATTCACCTGTGCAAAAGGTGGCCAATGTTTTGTACCAAAGATAGTCCATGTAGTGATGCTTCAAATTCTTGTTCTATTCGTACAATATTGTACAGATTGCACAAGTTCGAATACTTGCATAAAATACAACTTCCAAGAAGCAATATTTAACATACGTACTTACATTATTAAAAATACACCGACAGGTGTCATACGCTACATTTTATTACAAAAACAGACAACAAGCAGAAGAGTTTGTGTTCTGTCCTTAAACTTAATGTGTTTTTTGTTATAAAGTGTAGTTTATAGGTCTTGTCAGTGCATTTTAATTAAGCTATAGATAAAAGACCTTAACATAACTATGCCAACACATTTACGAGTAAACAAAGTCTTCATATACTGAGAATGTTACTTATAAGTTCATTATTTAAGTTTATAAGTTTAAGTTAAATAGAGTGTTCAAAAATGTTCGAAAATGTAAAAGTAAAACTTCAATTGTGAAATGATAATCCAATGAAATTACAGAGAAAATTTACATTAGGCGCCTATCAAAATGAGTATGTTATTACAATTTTCTTTTATGGCAAGTCGTTTTCAAACCTCGTGCACATATCGCATGCACTGGATTTAGTCTCTCCTGTCCATTACTCTATCAATCTAAGATAGATTATAATATCAATTCTCGCTCAATTTCTTGGCAACTGGTGTTCCATTGCTGCTTGGCTAGAATTCATCCACAATAGGTTGCTCCCTTTAGACATTACTTTATTATTCGTTACAGACTTCTTCTGTTCTTCACTCTGGTTGAGAGATCGTTTTTTATTGTTACTAATATTACTTCATAGCACACAATTCAAGTAGAAACGCGAAAAATAACTGACCCTTGAACTTCGAATACATTGAATCACATTCAGTTACAATCTTCCTAAACACATTATTTAAACAGAAGACTTTGCAGTCTATATATGATGCGGAAAATGAAAAAGGTACCATTTGTCGGAATTTGTCAAATTGAGTTATTAATTGTTTTGTATTGGCAATATAATTCCTAACAATTTGCCGCCAAAATTATAAAAAAAAATGTCTTAAAATTTGACTGAGTTATGCAAATTTGATTGTAATTTACGGAAAAGAGGGGTTTCGAGAAAAACGAGGTTAAACTTTGCTAAACACAAAACTGTATCCTCTTTACAAATCCTTCATATTAAAGAAATAAAAACTTTCCTTAAATATGGAATGTTCGTTATTAAAAAACACAAGATAAAATGCAGAAAATGCTGATCATATTTTTCGGCTACCGTGTAAAATGTGGCTTTCCGACAAATGGTACCTTTTCATTTAGCGCATCACATTTTTATAATGTGGTGGTTCATTTTCGAGTTTCCGAAGAACTACATACGATTGTTCATACATAACTGTGTATAAAGATAGTTGTCTGCAAAACATGAGTAAAATGACATTATTGTTCAATGCAAGCTTTGTTTTTTAAGATCTTCTGAACAAATGTCGATCATACGGTTCAAAATGGTTGCGTAGCATTGGAAGGTATGAGTTCTAATTGTCAGTGGTGCAATTCCGAGAATCAAATGTACTTCTGATGATGTTCTCTGAGACATTTCAGACATCACGTTTGGGACAGTTCCGACACATGTGTATGAATACTCGCGTGATCTCTTGAGAACGTGCGTGCAAAGTTGCAAATATTCCTTCAGTAGTTCATTGTAAGACACCGTAGGAACCATAAGTCGCAAAGTAATTTGGAGAAACCTGATCTATCTACACGTCTACCAAAACATTGAGTGTCAACCAAATCAAGGATAAAACATTGGACAAAAGCATATTTATCTTCTGTTTGAAATTGATACGAAAACGCCTTAATGAGAAGGTGGTGAACTGTAAGAAAGAAACGAGCATTATGTGTATAAGCATCAAATATTAATACAAACTTGTTACATGTGAATCTTGTAAGATTGCGTCTGCAGCTTCGATCATATAGAGGAGGATAAAAATTTCATGCGAGTCTTTCGAAAATAGTACTTTCAGCTTCATTAGTAATATGTTTCGAACACAACTGATTATTTACTCTTTACAAAATTAGTTTCTGTTAGAGTTTTGATTATATAACTAGGTCGAAGCTAGTGGTCTGATTAAATTTACATTTCGCTCATTTTATTTTCATTTTGTCCAAAGTAATTCATTTGATGCTATTTCCACATGTGATGTCAGTTTATTGTAAGGTGTTATTCAGTATGGATTTTAGTGATTATCGAATGGAATGAAAGTGTTAATGATCATGGAATGTCTACATGTTTTCATTCGTAGTCGAAACTTTCTCAATAACATATTGGAATTCTCCATGTTGTTGAGAAATGGCAACACTTAGAAGTAAGTTTACTTTGAAACACTCTATTAGAAGTGTATTCAAGTACGCTGAGCGGAATATACATGAAATGAAAGAGTTGATAAAACACTTCATAGCAACATGTATAAATTCCATCTCAATGCTTATATGTTCTAGGATCCTAAATATGTTTCATATGTATGGAAATATCCCCTAGTGATCATATAACAAGATTATAATTTGTTCATGAAAATTGCATTTGCTGTATGTTAATACATTTAAGAAACTTGAACCATTCAGAGGTTGAGTTTCTATGAATTATATGACATCGTAACATAGCTGACGTAACAGCAAAGTATCTCACTAATTTTATCCTTACTTGATGTAAGGAATGAAGACGCAGACAGAAACGTACAATTTGAAGATTAACGTCATAAAATAAAACTTATGCAAGCAGATCTAGATAATATGTCTAAATACATCTATCAGTAACAAAAGGTTAGTTTATTCATGAGTTCCTTTTCGAAAGGCTATTAATTTAATTAAAATTCAGAAGTCCTTAGTAAAAAAGAATGTAAGTTCAACTGAAGATCTTCTTCCAAACAGGTCGTCACAAGATGTTGACATTTCCTATGGGGTCACGTTTCTCGTACTTTCAGGAAAATTAGATAACTTTTCCGATTACGACTTCCGTTTTTCCAGTATTTTCTTCTCTCCTTCGTTGAAAGAAAACTTATCAAATTTCTAAGACCGAAAACAGACACTGAAGAGAAATGCGTGTGGCACTCGCAAGCCTAATGAGAGTGAACATTGCCTTATATATAAAAAGAGATGACCTGAATCGTGTATCATTGAATCAAAGAAAGGAAATGTGGCACTCTGTCAACAAGAGAAAGTTTCCAAGTGACAAGAGGGTAGAAGCCGTGCTTCCACTGCTCTCCTATATATTTTTCAGCACTGGTGCTATCGAAAGCGGCAAATAATTATATTCGTCCTCATCTTTCGCTCCCTTTTTTTAATTTATCTTTCTTAATACTGTCAGGAATCTGGATTCGTCTTGTTCCTCCTTTCCTTCCTACCACATAAATCAATTCCATCTTCAATATACAACCTTGGTGTAGCCGATGACGTAAGAAATTACATTTTCTCTTCGTTATTGTCTCCATTATTGTCCGTTTTTCGCTTACTCCCTTCAGCCCTTCTCAGTACGCCTGCTTTGTGTTAAGTCATTTTTTTCTATTCTTGACCATGCTCACACTTTGAAAGCTTCCAAGTTTCTTCACTCTTTCGTAGAATGTACGTTTCGGACCCATTTAACACAATACTCCATACAAAAGCTTTCATCAGTCGTTTTGTTCTAGTCTTTTCTCTTCGCTCCATAAATTAGATTCTTCGTCTTAATGAACGCCCTTTTCGCAGTTCTCTTTTTTGCATTTCTTATTCTCCCCAGATACTTGAAGCTGGTTGCTTAATCTACTTTTTCTTTGACAATTCTGATGTTTGTTATAGCGTATTTTTTCAACTATTATTTACGTTTATTTTTATACCACGTTCCTCATAACTTCTATTCAGTTGTTTTATTTATTTTTTGTTAAGTTATGACTCAGAACAGCGGTGGTTAAATGCTGGAGCGCTCTCGTCTGGTGCTAGAGATCTTCGGTTCGATGTCTGCTCTCGCAATATAGATTTTGTGGTGGAGAAATACTGTATACGTGGATTTCCTCGGGGTACTTCTGTTTCCTCTCACCTCATTCCACCAATTCATCCCATCAACATCCATCTGTCCTGAGCCAAAGTTGCCTAAAAGCCTTACAAATTAAAAATTAAGTTATGACTCGATCTTTGTAAGGAGAATAGTGTCTTAAAATGTAATTCATTTTATGTTTCTTCCCCAACCATAACTTTTCCTCGAAGAAACTATTTAGAAAGCCATCTATAACTCTTCTGGATATGCGTTGAATAAAATAGACATCTCTTTATCACTCCTCGATCTATTGCAGATTGTTCTGATAAGTTGTCTACTTGTACCCTTATTCATTAATATCAGTCTTTATTGTTTCTATTCAACACCCATCTTCTTCAGTATTTTCATTATAATAATTCAGTTCACTCAGTCGAATGCCTTTTCCATATCTACAGATCTTACGTGTACATCCTTTGTTTTCTTCTTAGAAATGGACCAGTTCAAAATATTCGTCTTTTTCTACATAAATTTAACCCAGTGGCCGTAGTTCAGTTGGTAGAACGTTGGCTTTGCATTAGGGAGGTTTTGGGTTCAATCCCAGCTGCCGATTATCCTGTCTTGAAGTTTCTCCAGGATTTGTTCTCAGTCACATTGGACAAATGTCGGGCTGATACTTTCAATGCAAGTCGTCATTGATTCTATTGCGCATCCTTTCCCCTACTTATACGAGCCTGAACCATAGATACCCAAAACCATACATTAATTTAATTACTACAATAAGTTATTGCCTTCACGAAGTTTTCTGTTTGTTCCAGTAACTTAAATGATTATATACTAGGTTCAAAGTTGCACTATTTGTTACTGAAACTGTGGTGACTTGAAACATTTTCCATATTTAAGAAAGTCAGTTACGTTAAAATTGTTAACTGTTTACAAGTATATCGTCAGAGAAGAAACAAACAATTTAAACTGCGTTGTGTTTCTGTTCACATTTCCCAAACCTAACACAGTAACGTTAATCTAATTTATTACATAATACATCGCGCATGAATGAGGAAAGTGATGCGCAGCTAGTGTTTTACGAAGTATCATCATAGAACATTTACGAAAGAAATCTATGGACTGATAGAGTTAGTCATACATTTCTCAAACAATTCTTACTAAAAAGTAAAATATAATGTTGTTTATACATGACTAAAAAGAAAATCATATTATTTTATTTTTGTTGCGTAATGTAATCGATTGCCCAAATTCGTAATAATTTGTAACATAAAGTGCTGTGTGTTATTATTTCCCTCTCACAAGTAACACTATTTCAATAGGACACTCAGATGCAGAATATATATATATATATATATATATATATAT
>JAGDQP010052543.1:0-13761 GCA_022664845.1 Lepisma saccharinum | reverse complement strand
CAGTTTTAGAGTCAAACTGAATTTTCCCCACCGTTTCACATTATGACGAGTTCATCGGTGTATCATTCATCTTTATGTGACATGTAGTTACGGAGATATACGGGGAGCAAAGAAACATACAGATGGAGAATACTAAGCGATTGAAAGGACCTGCCAGTTTTAGAGTCAGATTCATAGTTTTCCTCAACATTGAAGACCATGACGAATCAAACGGTGTATAGATCATCTCTGTCAGACTTGCAGTTACTGATATCTAGGAGAGACACAAATGGAGCATACCAAGCGATTCGAAAGGACCTGCCACTTTTTGAGTCAAAATTACAACTTTTCCCACCGTATCAGACAATGACGAATCCGACGTTGTATTATTCATCTCTGTGTAAGATATAGCTACCGAGATCTAAGGGGGACAAAAACATACTGTTGGAGAATACTAAGAGACTGGAAAGGACCTCCCAGTTTTAATGCTTGTGTTACAGGTTATTCTTTGGTTTGAGACCATTGCGAATCCAACGGTATATGGTTCACCTCAGTCCGACTTGCAGTTACTGAGATGTAGGATAAACACAAATGGAGCATATCAAGTGATTCAAAAGGACTTGCCACTTTTAGAGTCAGAATTATAATTTTCCCCACCGTTTCAGACCTTGACGAATCATCGGTGTATCATTCATTTCTGTGTGACTTGTAGCTACTGAGATCCATGGGGTGCAGAAACATACCATCTGAAAATACATTGGAAAAATTGAGAAAACTAAATAAATGAAAACGACCTGTCAGTTTTAGAGTCAAAGTCTTAAGTTTCCCCACCGTTTCAGATCATTACGAATCCAACGGTGAATGGCTCAACTATGTCAGACTTTGAGTTGATGAGATCCAGTGGGGATGGACAGACAGACAAGACAAAGCCTATATCTTCGCTTACGGGTGCGCTAATAAACACAAGGAGGAAACCTAGTATTTGTATATTTTCCATGACTAAGAGTTAATACTAATTTTTATACAAGGTTGTCGGGTGTGTTAGTATTTTTGTACGCTTTCATTTAACTTTAGTCCTCGTTCGTGGTGATTCTGGCGTGAAAATGTTTGTAATTTATTTTTACAAGGGAGGGTCACTCATATCACCTCGCAACTTTAAATTTCGTACACAAGTATTTTGTACTAAAATTTTCTGCACGATGGTACAAACGAAATGCAATTTCCATATCTTTTATGGATTGAGGGAAATCTTGGGTTTGTTTTTAAAGTCCAGTTCGCAACCTTATACAAGCGTTTATTACCCCCACGTTTACAGGACAGGAGGAAGTTTATCAGAACGAGACCTAAGTTTGAATCCACATTACGGCATTTGTGTGCGAAATAACCCAAAATTATTTTCAACCAAGGTGAGAAAACTTCAAAATCACTTTTGAGATCAGGACGTGTTGGTGATTTAAAGTAAAAAAAGACAGAATTTTGGCATGTAAAAAGCTCTTACCTTGCTTTCATCCATCACGTAACACCAGTCTTTGACTGGTATATCTCTTTTTATTCTTTTAGAATAGCACACACACATGTTTGTCTGAAGTTCCTACATCAGACTAAGATGTTTCCTCGTGGTAAAGGTAATAGAATGCTTCGATCGTGTTTGTAACACTTTTAAAATGACATAAAATTGGAACGTCTGTAAGATATTGTTTGAGAGCAAAATTTTGTGGCGACGAATTACTTGAAGGTAAGTGGCATAGTGACTTTGATTTAGGGTTGAAATCAAAGTTTTACCTGTCTTATCTATTGGTTACTCTATGTGATTTTTAAGTCTATAATACATGATGTAATATTCAATATTTAGAAAAGAAGTTTGTCCCTTAAGATTGAACTTTTGGAAATGCGTCAATGTTGCCAATTCTCCATCTTAATATTCATATGTGTATTACATTCTTCAGCGTAATTTGTCTTAAATAACTTACTTAAGAAGTTTTGAACACATGAGGAATATCAATATATTACAAAAACTTCTAGAGTCTTGAACTTAATCGAATTTATCATCAGACTACAGTTTAGTATCTGTAATGCTTCTCTCGATATAATAACACATTCAGTAACAAAATAGCATCTTCTCACTATATTTCGCAATTCTTCTATTTGAAGTATTAAAGGGGAAGTGGTTTTGTTAGCCTCTGTAGGTTTTGAAACCCTAATACCACTTCACAGAACGTTAGCTTAAGTTTTTTATTTCTGACTTTTGTATGTTAAACTGGACTCTAATATAAGTGAAGATGTATTAATAAACGTTATATGATGTGTACCGGTACATTTTCCATCTGAATGTTGTATCTCTCTGTATCTTTATAAATACCCCAAAAATGAAACTATTGTGACATAGTAGATCGGTACCGAAAATGCTTGAGATACTCTGACGATCACAAGAAAGAGTGAAAACGTAATCTTGCGTAAGTGTAACGATGCTTAGAGAAACTCTTGATCACTGCATTATTCTATATTTCAGGCAAATGCACTAGTTTCAGATAACATATATAGTCTAGATTTAAAGTATTGTATGTTTAGGACTGATGTATTTTTTCTAGATAACAAATGTTCTCTCGGTTGAGAAATATTTATTTTATAATTATTTTTTTTTCTTTCCATTTCAATTTGAATTTTCAAAAGTGAGATCTATGACAACATTGTGAGATGCATTGTTCATCTGGTAAAAAAAAAATACTGCGCCGTACTTAATGACTTGAATCCAGTGGTGCACTCCAAATAATTTAACAAATAACTCCAAGTAAAAAAAAATATAGGTAAAGCATATAGAACGCATCCAACCACTTTAGCACACTTCTCGTTCAAATTGTTATTAACAAAACAAATTTGAACTTTTGAAAACTGTACTTGTTTTCTGTCTTATTATTTTCAGAACTTTCGGCATTTCTATTACATATAATATAAGGATTTCTGTTTTGTCTGAAGTAAGTCCAAAGTATCAAATTAGGGTACACCCTAATATGATGTTTTGGATAATTTTATTACATTCATATTTTCATTTTACGTAAACAAACTATAAGGAAACACAATAAGACACAGACATACTGAGAATTGATTCACGAAAATTAATCATTTTTTTGAAATTTAAATATAAGTTATTGCTTTAGCTTCTATATTACGTTACTAACGGTTGTAGTTAAAGGTATGATTGGGGTAAAGGAAGGTGAAGAAGATGAATTAAACTCCTTGAATATTGTTAATGTTCAAATTGTGTACTAAGTTAAATGGTATGTAAAGATAAGTCTTATATTAAGATATAAAGACAGCGCAAAATCGTGATGGATAACGAGAGCTTAGTTTACCTTCAAGAACCTTCCGTTTTCGATAGATAATGATGATAAGTAACTTTGCAAAGTAACGTTTAATAGAAACAATGAATGAATCATTCAAATCGGGCTAGGAGTACCAGAGATATGTTATATTTCGTGATTTAGTAGCCGTCATTTTTGATGACATTACAGCAGGCAAATCTACCGGGTGGCAGATGTCTACTCACGTAAAATTATTTACTTCTACTCCAACTAACCATTTCTGAAATGAACTTCTCCCTACCCAGTAATTGCTACAGAGCTATAGTCGGATGCAGGAGTATTGGACAAGTATTAAATGACGTCGCACAAATATTTTAGTCGCCGAATATATTAGTTATTTGGCACCGAATATATATTGGTCTGTTCTTTTTGTCTTCATAGCTTTTTTTAAATATATTTTTCTTTAATCGGGTTATCTCTATAACTGTGCTTTTGGTGTCCTGCTGAAGGTGGTAACTGTCCACATTTAAGAAAATATATTACACAACATTTAAGGAGTTATGATGTTTGAAAATCATAAAGAGTGAAGCAAGATCTGAATGCAGGTAACCAATAATACATGTTTTGTGTTTTTCCAGAACAATTAATTGTCTCTGAGAATGTGATAATTAAAAGCAATGACTACTCAAATTTAACACAAAATACGTGGAGAGACCATTTCCAATTCTTTTACAAATGAATATCACATTTATAGATTAATGAGGAATTTAGTGATTTCCAGCAAGAAATTAAACGTACAAAATAAAAGTACTAATTTTTGTACTGCAAACTTTATTATTTACAAAATATCATTATGTTATCAGTTGAGGAGGTAGATTCAAAGAGGATCTAAGTCATTGTTTTTTTTTTCTAATTTTGAGATATTGTTTCTATTGTGTTTTATTTTAGCATCCCCGTATGTTGAACAACTTTCATGCCAAAAATCCACAAATTTAATGAATTGTAGGCGGAAGAAAACAGCAATGTTTTCCATAAATGCCCTTAGTCAACAGTATTCTCAGCCAAAGCGGCTTAAGTCAGTCCTGAAACCTGTCTGCAAATACCCTCAAAGTTAAGCTTTCATGTGTGAGAAACCAAAATTTTGCACCTAACCTTGGAAATGTAGGGATATATTTCATGCAAGAGGTGTTTTAATAATTCGTTGGAGTAATGTGGTCGTAAACAACCTAGCAACACTATTGACTAGCTGACAACGTGAAAGGCAGTGAACATTAACTTTGTTGGAACATAACTAATCAGTGGCATCTTACTCTAAGTTTTTCATCGTTTTCCAGACTAAGTTTTACTTTAGTTTTAATAGCCCAAAACAAATATCTGCTCATTGTGTAACTACACATATAGCCAAATTAGGGAAACTACAGACCTTCATGGAAAAGCTCGGCTCACGACTGAATATAGGCATCACAAATTAAGGCTCGATCGCAGTGAGTTTCCCCGCCTTTATCGTTTTACGTCAATTATTCCAAATTCATTGTAGGTAAATAAAATTTAACTTTCACGGACCAAAGTTCATTTAGTCATTCAATAACAAACTCAATTAGTTTTATGGAAATGTTAATAATAACTTGAGGATTGTATGCAGACACTTTTGGGACATTATTCTGTCCCAAAAGTGCCTGCACACAATCCTGAGGGCCAAGAAATTTTATGAAATACTTACGACTACCGAAAATGATGTGAAAGTAGCATTCAACATGCAACAAAATGAACCCCTTCCAAAACTTCGTGTGAGCAAAATGTTTTACGCCAAGCAAATTTGGCTGTCTGTATAACCTCCCTTTTGTTTTGATGGAAGACACGGAAGATGGTACAAATACTTTTGTATATACATGAACAGAGAATCAAGCTGGCCGTAGCTCCAATGGGGTGGTGTCAGCTTTGCACAACTTTTAGGGTATTTTAAAAGAAAAATAACGAGATGTCCCACAGAAGTCTTTGACTCTGAAACTATGTTCTGACTCCTGCTGTGGTCAGAATACCAAACAGAACGTTACGTCATTTTTATTCAATTACATCCAATCTTCAAGGGCTTTCAAAGAAATTGAACATTTCTTTCCAATCAGTGGTCATAGCCCTACTTATGTACCTCCTGATAGAGTCTTCGGAAGTTTCGAAACAAACTGCGAAAAATGGAAACCATCATCATGCCAGAAGAATATCATAAAGCTTTTGTTACTTCCGCTACTGTGAAAGTGCTAGGTACAGACTGGATGCTATTTCATTACATGGATGTTGCGAGAGACGCCTTCCTTTCTTGATGCGTGAACAACGCATTCTTATGTTTTTCAATATAAGAAAGAAAAGTATTCAGACCATAAAAACGTACTGTGGACCTGCAAATACTTTTACAGTTGGTCGAAGGGAAAAACACTTAAATGCTGTCTTCATTTCAGTCAATCCCAAACCTGAACCAAACCACATCAGCCAACAGAAGGCAAATAGATGTCACAAATCTTCCGAAATTCACTATCCTTTCCGAAAAAGAACAGCAGTATTACAATAAAGCTCTGGCAGAAGCAAAGGATGGCGATGAAGATAATAACATTGTAGTATATAATGAAGGAGAACCATTAATTTAAACTTACGTAGAGAGTTCTGCGAAAGCTATGTATTTGTTATCCAGTTTATGTACACACTTAGGTGTCTTCAACTGATAGTTGATCATTGTGGACAGCTTAACCTTACTTCTTTCAAAACTTTTGCTGTTTTAAACCTTTGTGTAACTTGATGTTCGATCATTTTATGCATATTACATGTTTCCATGTCATTTTTATAGTTGCTATTTAACAACTCTCCTTAACATCAATTAGTTTCAGAGCAAAGTAGTAAATACTAAAGCAGCTTAGTAAGTTGTAAAATCAAATTTCGCAGTTCTTTTCAAAACGTGTTACGTCAACTGACTTAGGCACTTTTGACTGAGACCCATACCTGAAAACATCAATGCAAATCTTGATATAGTTGATAATTTCACTTTTATGGTGGTAAAAATAGGGACTTAACGGTAAAAACGCAAAAAAAAAAAAAAACATTATCTCCTGAAAAATTTACCTTTTTGACTTAGACCCTTTTGGAATTGGAGCCTTCAATTGTAAGCCGTAATAAATTGTAATAATATTTAATTTTTATTTAGATGAATAAAGAAATGAAAACTAAATAATAATGTAAAAAAATACCAAAAGAGTCGTTTCTAAAGAATAAAGTAATAACTAAATATAATTCATTCTAGAACATGAATTAAAGAGGGAAAAACTTCACGGACATCTGAGAACATATTTTACAACTAAAAATTATTTATATTATAAAGTCGCGTAGGCGTCCATTTCCAAATGGATCCTTGTCCATAAATGTTTCAAATTAAGATGCTGACATGTTGTTATGTTAAATTATGTTTTTAATTCACATTGTTGTTCGAAATTAAATATGGTGAGAATGATTTTAATTTCACTGTTACTATGGACTGAGTGGCCACACTGCGTTTGAGATGACATGATCAGGAGAAAACTTTTCTATTACAGGTATGACACGTTTACCCATTATGTTGAATTTATTTTGTTTTTTCAGTCATCTCAAGCTCAGGTAATCGGCTCAGGGATGTTGCAAGGTAATCGGATAGGGAATAGGAAGTTTACTTGTTGTGACTGAGTAAAAACCTCTGGATGAGGGGTCGCAGTTATCGTTTCCAGGACCTTCTGATTCCAATATATAATACGCAGTTATACATGCATTTGAAACAGGAGTTTAAATTACAAACCTACACCAACTACCGGATAATAATTATGACATTAGTATTTCTATTTCTTCATATCAGATCATTACCAGCACACTTCTATTTGAACAATTACCCTTAGAAGAAACGTCAATGCATTGTTACTTAATGAAACCAACCTAACACCTCAAATAAACTGCAAATTTCCAAGATACATTCTCGTACGTCACGACTGTCAACTTGCAACCTTAAGGGAAAATGGGGGAACTGTAATTGGATTCTCACCATGAGTATCACACCGACAATACCAACCACAAATACCCAACTTTCCTGAACACCTCTTGGGTACGACGTCACTGTATCCATAATACTTTTATTGAAAAAAAAATCTTCTGCTGTACCCATTAATTCATGGGTATATGTCATGGATTTGTTGTGTACCTATAATTCTTGTCGGTACATTCAATTGAATTGTGGGTACGAAATGCCAGATTTGTATCCACAATGTTTGAGAGGCAGTGGCGAACCCAGAGTTCGGTTTCGAGGGACGGTTCTTTGCCTTCCAGTTCTTGGGAGGGAACAGATTTACAGAAAGAAAAACGATTGTAAAATATGAATCCCTGTGTCCGTCACCGCCTCTGAAAAATAGAGGTACAGTTTTTACAGTGTAACTTCTATCATAGTTCTTTATTTTATGTATTCCTCGTACTCCAGTAAATCATATGTCTCAGAAGAAGAAACCACTTCTATGTTTTATACAAATAATTCACTGCACTACAAGAAATACATAGCATGAGAACCGGCGATCGTAGCTAGGGTATGACACAAAGCAGAGCCTCAAAGCTTCCTGACCCTTTAGCGACCCTAACTTATACTAAATATATTTCGGCAATCTAATAGTGTGATATTATACCTTTTTCAATGATATCTTTCAATTGATGTACAATGTGTGGGGGGTTAGGTTGTGTGACTTCCATACTTCTGCTAGTTAATTTGTTTTACAAGTCTTATGTTTAACCTACTATTGAATATTGCTCGTCTATATGGTCAATGACGTGACCCATGAATATGATAAATTTGGACGCAGTCGCACACTTCTTTATTGCTGTAGTTTCGTGACAGAGTACCTGAATTACGAGCATCTTCCAATGAAGACATAAAAATACTAAATACCAAATAATCCAGAGCTGGTTGTTTCATTGGTTATATCATTTTATTCCATAAAATTTGTTGATTGACGTATTCAGTGCGAACCTCTACTTTCAGAAATAAATTTTGCGTACCTATTAGACCAACAATAAATGTAGCTCTTCTTTACACAAATACACATAATTAATAGATCAATTTTTACGAGAAAGGCTACATAGTATAATTGTTTTCCACAACATGTGTTATTTTGTGCCACTGAGAGCACTTTTAGGATTCACATTAACAAATTATGTGTGTAAATACTTGTCATCTTGACGTAGAATTAAATATTGTTATTTATATTTTTCGTTGTTCTTGTTTACTTTTGTTAACATTTATATGTAAAATGGCAGCCATGTGTTGTTTTGGGGGCTTATTTGTAAATAAGTAAATAATCCAACGTCGCAGTGGCGTTCCCTCTAATTCTATAAAAAGAACATTTCAATTTTAGAGACAGAACATTTTGAATGTGATAAGGAAAAAGAACTTCCATTAAATATTGTGATTATAAATTTCTCATTTTTATGTTTCACATCTGGAAAGTGCCTTTTTACACTTTAAATTTAGAGCTAAAGGGTGAGTGAGCCAAATAACGCCAGAATGACCTATAATGTCGCCCCATTATATTTTGGAAAAGAGAACAGCTAGCAGGTACGAACATGTATGCAGATGCCATCTAGCAGGACTACCAGAAACTAACTGCGCTATTGATCATTGGAGAGTTGCCATGACGCACACTTGGAGCTCTGGTGTTGAGAAAGAATGTATTTGTTCATTCAGGTGGATATATATTGTCCTTAATTTCATATCGACTGTGAGTCATAATCGCTTAAAACCATACATATATGAAAAGAGTCTTGTTGTTTCGCAAGCACAAGAAACTACGAAAGTTTTGTAATACGGTGTATATAAGAAAATGAGGTGGTAATGTGATCGTCTACGTGTACCACAATAACGCCACAGCGAATCATTTCTTAATTTCTCTTACAGTGAGAGTTATTATTTTGTATAAAATCCACTAACTGCATGAATTTCACATTGAATGTGTGGTAGGCCTACATATAGATCTATTTATAGTCAGCAAAGTGCATGAGCATTGTTCTTGTATATGCCGCTTTAGTTTATAAGCGAGCGAAATTACAATTATATAATTCATATGTTATTCAAAGAATGTTAAACTCAGAGAAATCAAACAACACCAGAGAACGTGCATCTTGGACAAACTTCCGGGCATTGCAATAGCCAAGAAACTGCTTCACGTCGTAAACCACAGAAAGTGAAAACTACAACTCATCGTGATGTAAAGATGACGATATCGAATGTTGTTACGATTCATGAGGAAATGACCTGTGATATTGCAAATTGTCAAGTCGCGGACAGTAACCTTTATATAGAAGTGTTAACAAACACCAAACCCACTTTGATTCTTATTTTTATCCAACACACATCAAAGTCGTCATCATGTTTCAAGTGAGTAGAACTATCACTCTAATTTGTAGCTGATAATTTCTGTAGTTAGCTGAGACTCGTTTCATCATTTGCAAAACCTTAGCTATTGTTTGACATTTGTATTATTTTCATCCCATTCAAATATTGTCAAATTTACGCGTTTCTCGATGAATGTTTTTGTATTTAATTCGAACTATTCGTATTTGAATTCAACGGAACCTACTCTAGCAATTAGTCTAAGCTGCGTTTGTTGTCAGACGCCGAGTTCTGAAAGAGTTTCCAGAAAAATCATTTCAGAAAACCTCTGAATTCGAGAGTCTGCATTCATAAAATTTCTAGCACCGCAAAAAATAGTCCTCGAATGTGTTTTTAAAAAGCACGTTACCTAGTTTTATACCAAATTTAGAGAATCATGAAACACACCCGAGGCGGGCGTGATCAATATACATATTAACTAAAACTATGAATTAATATGTGATACCTATTAAGAACAATAAAAAAAACATCTTTAAGAAGAACCATTATCTACCCAGACATTTATTATCTGTTTACACGTTATAAATGTCTTTATTAAATACAACTATACTAAAATAGTTTACACATTCTCGGCTTTCTCTTAAATATTGTAAATGCAAAAAAAATATTTACTCTAAAGCTCTGCTCGGTATTAATATATGACTCAACAACCAATTATTTTTCAACATGTTAAGCTTCTATCAAATCTAGGTTAATCTCTAATTTACAAGAATGAATACACTCTTTTTTTCTTAAAGAATTCTTTTTACCTAATACATGAGCATGTTGAAATAAATCCCAGAATGACGTGGTTTTCACTTGTTTCTAAGTACGTGTAGAGTAATCGTTAAGTTATCCTTCCTTTAACATTAGGAAACGAGGGATATATCATTTGATCATTGACTAATGTCAACTAACTATAAACTGATGAATGACATATTTTTTATTCATGTGAGTCAGTGTCAGGTGTGAGATAATAAGACACAAAAGTAAAGATTGAAAAGTATTTTATAAAAATAATGTTCCTTAAAATAGCAAAAGTTAACGGTCCGATGTTTGAAACACAATTAAAGAAAAGGTTCTCACTGATAATAGAGAATGTTTTTTACACAAAACATATTAGCTCATAATTCAAGCATTAAACCAAATAAGTATCAAAAATATATCTGAGACTGTTTCTAGAAAATTAAGCAAGTGAGAAATCAATTTATTTTCTACCAACAACGGATAATGGTCCTTCACTATTTTATAAGATTTTATGAAAATTATTAAAGGAGATATTACCAAAGTAGGTGTGAGTTTTCTTTAAAGATATAACAAAAAAAATTAATTTAAAATTTCTAGTTCCGTCATGTACCTATATTTAACTAATCCGCTATTAAACCATCCCCGCTGATATACACACGAATTCTGTTTTCGCTTACCCTAAAACATCCTGGCATCTAATTGCAATTCATAATATCAATTAAGTATTTTTTTATATATTTATCAAACATAAATTTAAATTTAATGTTAATAACGAAGTTATAAGATTTGAAATTCATTCATGTATACGTTGATTTCATTTTGATAACACTTTTCAATGTCCACTTTTTCCGGTAACCTAGTAAATTAACTTCACTATGGTTGGATGTGCCATATGAGGAAATGTCGGTAATAAATTCGTGCTGAAATGATAATTACCGACTATGATCAGCTAAAAAGTTATAAGATAAAGTAACAAGTACAAAAATATAGTTTGCAGATCTTCATATGTTTTCAATTTAATCAGATGAATCATAATCGCTTGACTGACTTTTTGCTATCTTGAGTGTTGAATAGTTCACTAAGCCAGTCACTCAGAATTGACAATTACCAGTCTGCTACACTGACCGTGGAAAACGCTTTTTTTCTTATAAGATATTACTCAGTTCGTTTTTCGGTAAAATCAAATATAGGAATGTTCGGTATTGTAATTTTCACGAGTTTCGGTGTATTTTGGATACGGTCAAATATGGATATGCCGAGCGATACCGAAATATCGAACGATATCGATATACCGAAATACCGAACGATATATATTTACCGAGATAGCGAAAAAAAAATATTGAAATACCGCACAATATCAAAATATCTAAAACAAATTCCGCATGTTACCGAATATCAATGATATTGAAGGATATGGATGTACTCATGGACGTATGCATTTCGGTGTTGGTCTGGAACTCATCCCAAAATTCCGGTTTATGTGTAAAAATAGTATAATTTTAGCTGTAATTATCTATATTCAAGGTACCTTTTATAGCCAGACCGACTTTGAAGTTGGACTCTCCAAATCTATTAACGTTCTTCGAAAATAATTTTAGATGTATGTCTAGAACTATTACGGAACGACACCGAACGATATCGAAATATAAAAAGCGGACAATAGATAACAACAGAGAATAACAGATCAAAGGTGACTGCGGTAAAAAAGTAAAATGAATTTCATAGACGGTAACAGGAAGCACTATGGATTATGCTCGTTCCTAGGGACTTTGGTGGCTTGCGCAAATGACGAAATTGTACGCTTTCAATTTGAAATTGAATTGTTCATTGCAGAAAGGTCACATGTTACATTAATTTCTTATACACATGTGCCTTTTCTACAAAGACCGATTCATTATTTATATCTAAAAGATTCTATAACGTCATGATAATTGTGCCTGAAGGTTTCGTATAAACGTAGCATTCCTCAATTTGGTAAAAAAAAAGAAAAGAAAGCTATAATACTGCAATTACTATACTTTCACTTCATTATAGTTCTGTTATTATTAATATCACAATATGTTTGCGACTTGATATTATTATGTCACAGGTAGAAAATACAGTGTAGAAACGCCATGTTTCGGTTTATTTCAGTAAACATAATATCATCAGAGTTTCACAAGGAAATTATTGAATTCTAAGTTTGTTCAAAGTAGGAAAGAGCTTCATCATATTGATTTTCAAATGTATTTCTTACTAGGTGTTGATATTTGTATATTTGATAAATACTTTAGTAAGTATTTGATACTTCAAATATCTTTGCGTGGGTTTAAACAATAAGTGAATGACACTGTGAAAGGGTATCTCTAATAGATCAATCAGAAAACTAAACAGAGATTACCGATTAGTTTGATTTAAGTTCATATTCCAGTTCTGGGGAAATATCTAAAATACATCCCAATTGTGAAACTTCATGCTACAAATACGTATACTTAATGAAATTCATTATTCCACTAGCGTGGTATATTTCATAAGTTAAGTTAGCGATCATGCACAGCAATATGTTCAATACTTGTTGATATTATCACTCAAAAGGCAGCATTGAAGAATTTCAAATATGTCTCCATAAACTCCAATATATTAATTAAATGAATATTACCTATATTACTGGATGTAGAAATTCTTGTACTAAATACCATTAACAAGTTATCTTCTATCAGACTTCTATTGTACAATGCATTTCAAAGTTTAAATACTACATTTGATACGAAGACAATGAAAACATAATTTATTTCATTATATTTCCATAATCATAAAATTCTATCACAAAGAATATTGCCTTAAATTGAATGTCACCATTGTTACTATCAATATATAGTTAGCCATAGTCTAATTGCTAAAACATTTCATCGTTGTTACGTAATTCATAAAATCCATCTCACAAATTCACTCCCTCCCTCTTTTTTTAAGTTACTTTTATGCAAATATATAATTAAGTTCCTTTGGTAAAACCTCATCAAGTTTCTTTCAGTGAAACTAACAATAGAAAACATCAAAATCACATGCAATGATTATCAATTATTTTATTTTTTTCACAATTTGTTATCTTTTATTCATTCATTCATTCTAAACATTGATTTTATTCAGTTATCAACACTAGGATTAGTACACGAAGACAAAAACTATTGAAGCATGAGAAATTTCTTGGACTATTTTTAAACAAAAACTATAATGTAAGTGACATCGCAATGTATATAGTAAGAGGCAACATTAATCTGCTTCTTTTTCTATAAGTATTTAAGAAAAATCTTACTGCTTACAGTTAAGTAAAATGTCGTT
>JAGDQP010052541.1:0-13761 GCA_022664845.1 Lepisma saccharinum | reverse complement strand
GTCCAATAGAACTAATATAACTACATTTCCGTCATCTAGTGCACGTAACGCAAAATCAGTAATATCTAACAAAGCAGTGGAAGTGCTATGCGATTTACGAAAACCAGATTGGACAGACGGCAGAATGCCAGCGTTATCAATATGAGAAATAATTTGTTCGGACACTAACTTTTCGACTACTTTAGAAAATATTGGCAATATACTTATTGGTCTAAGGTCATTAATGGATTTTATAACAGTCTTTTTCGGTAACGGTAAAACTTTAGCTAGTTTCCACGCAGTAGGGAAACTGCCATTAACCAATGAGTGGTTCATTATGTGTGTTAAAGGAGATAAGATGGCAGGCAAAGCTAGTTTCAGCATCCTGCCAGTGATGTCATCATAGGCAGCTGCATTTGACTTAATGCTATATACTGCCTTTCTTACTTCATCTTCATTCACAAGTCTTAATGTGAATGGCTTTCTACAAGTGGGATGCGTGAGTGAATTGTACCGATTGATTTGTTGATCAAACTTAAAGTTGCTCGTCAGCGAAATATGGTATGAGCTAGCAAAATGATAGTTGATAAGGTTAGGATCATTTATTTCTTCAGGAAGCTCCAAACATGAGTTTTTACGACCTACTCCAAGTTCACGCAGTGTCTTCCACGTTTCTCTGGTATTTTTAGCGCAATTTACACGATACGTAAAATAAGCAGACTTCTCTTGTCTTATTACTGCAGTAGTAAAGTTACGAAGTTCTTTATATTCATCCCAGTGCTGCTGCTACCTAGTTCGTTTAAACTTTCGATGTGCACGATCGCGAAGTTTTATCAACAGCTTTGTGTTACTGGAGATGTATGGCAATTTGTTCTTCGTGATTCTAATTATCCGTTTCGGTGCATGTAGGTCAAACAGACTAGTTATTGAGCTCTCAAGAAAATTAACTTTACTATCTAGATTATCCTCTGCTTCAATTTGTTTCCAGTTCCATGTTCGTACGTTTTGAAGAAAAATATCCTCCTTAAACGAGTTGTAATCACGATAATGAATATCAAAATGTTTCTGCTGAGGCTTTTGAAGATTTAGGGTAACATACGTTAAACAATGATCCGATGAACCGATAGGTGAACTGACCCCACATGATTCGACCAATTCAGTTCTGTCAGTAATGATCAAATCGAGTAACGATTCATCATACTCCGTTATTCTGGTTGGTTCTTTAATTAGCTGAGCAAGGTCAAAACTATTCAGAATGGACTTTAAGTACTTCGTTTCAGCTTCATCCGGACACAGCTGATTGCAATTTAAGTCCCCCAATATGTAAAGACTATCGACTTGCGGATATAAATGTGTTATAAAATCTTCGAGAACAGATAACTTACAATAAGGGGTACTTGGTGGTCTATATACCGATATCACACCTAACTTAAAGGAATTTACCCTAACAACCATAAGAAGACATTCAACTTCCCCTGTTTTCTGTATTTGAACAAGTTTAATATTTAAATTTTGAAGATAATATACTATAATTCCCCCACCTCCTTTATGTTGCCTATCTTGTCGAAGAATAGAATACCCAGGTATTTCAATAATGCTTGTATCTAATGATTGATCGAGCCACGATTCTGTAACTACGAAAATTGCGCACTGCATTTCCGAAAGCAATAGCCGTAATTCATCTATTTTGGGAATAATGGAACGGACATTAGCGTGCATCATTATGAACTGAGACCTTTGTAGTATGTTTGCTATTCCCTCAATCTTACCATGCGGAGTACTCATTGCGGTACTCGTTCCAGTATTTAAGTGGTCAGGAATGCTACCTTGTATCAGACGTACATTACCGGTACTCATAGACAAGTTTAGGCAAACCTTTCTCTATGCAACCGCAGTATAACGAAAAACCGTTAGCGAGTAAGCTCTTAGGAAGGAAACCGGTAAAGAATTTAGATTTGCACTTTGTACAGTTACACAACTGAACTTCCGGAATTACTTCAAAACTGAATATTTTAGTACCAGTAAAAATTAAAATTACACTAAAGATACACAACTGAATACAAAAGAATACTAACACACATGAAAAACTAACGTACACATTTACGAATAAGAAACCGGTAAAGAATTTAGATTTTTCCCTTGTACAGTTACCCAACCTATTTTCCTGTATTACTCCAAAACTAAAAATTTTAGCAAAAGTAAAAATTAAGATTCCACCAACGATACACAACTCAAGACTAAAATATACTAACACACATGAAACACTAACATACACATTTATAAATAAGAAACCAGTAACGAATTTAGATTCCCCCCTTGTACAGTTACCCAACCGATTTTCCTGTATTCCACCAAAACTAAACATTTTAGTACAAGTAAAGATGAAAGTTACACCAATGATACACAACTGAAGACTAAAGTATACTAACGCACATGAGGAACTAACATACATATTTACAAATAAACCTAAACGTCGACACAATATAGACCAGCAGTTATTAAAATATATGCTGGGGGTGCTGTTCAAAAGACTCACAAACATGATAAAACACTACACCAAAAACACCACACACACACAACGGTTCTAACGAAATCAATCCACTCTTGCCGTACGATGCTGTGATATTGCTGAGCTCAAAGTGATCGTAGCTCACTCACACTTGTAATGAAGTGCTTTTGTTTGCCTTTCACAACCACTACTTTACCATCTTGCGTGAAAACATCCCTTGTACAAAATTTGTCCGTTGCTTTTTTTAATAGCTGTAACCTAGCTTGACAAAGATCTTCCCTGATTGAAATACCCGAGTTCTTTAGTTTCCTTTTGTTTCTGAAAACCAATGCTCTGGACCTGTAGTTGGTAAATTTAACTATAATAGCACGGTTCCTACCTGGCTTCGTTGGGCCGATTCTATGTGTACGGCACAAGTCAGAGTTCTGAAGATTTACCCCTAACCTATCCTCAAAAAGAGACAAGGCAATTGCATCGGTATTTTCACCGTCACGTTCAGGCAGACCAAAAATTCGGATGCTATTCCTTCGTTGGTACTGTTCTAGTTCTACAATTTTATCATTTAGATCAGCGATTACCTTGTCACGCTTTTCTATTTCATTTTTTACAATGCAGAGGTCCTTTTTCACATCACTCACTTCGTCACTGTTGAACTTCATGGTTTCTTCCAGGCGTTGAATTACTACTCCTATTACAGTCTCAATTATGGAATCCACGATTACCTTAGTAATTTCAGGTGACTGAACAGTCGATTTCACCTCAGTGCATATTTGCTTCAGGAGATCATCTTTCACAAACTGCGAAGAACGTGTGCTTGGGGTATTTCCGCTCCTTGTATGCAATGGCATGATTGAATATTCAATACTTCACTATTAAGGCACAAGTGTAGTGAACAGAGCAATCAGAGAGAACGTCTTTTGATTATAATGAGTATGAATTTCCTCCAGTGGGTTCTGTAAACAAAACATCAGCTGGTCTTAACAGTGCTGAGATTACGCAGTTAATTCAAGGTAATAAATCGGGTGTTGATTTGGACACACCTGACTGTGTAGGTGACAGAAGTGCTGGTGAAACAAGTAGACGGAATTAATTCTGTTGGTGCGCATGCGCCATTACAGGCTGAGCAGCAATTGTGTGACGATATTAGCGTGCGTCAGGAAGTGGATACTGAACCAGTAGTTAAAGAAGCTTGTAGTGTTAATTTCAATTAGGAACATCGAGAAGAATTTGTGGAATGCATGCAAACATCGGGAGATCAAGGTGTGGAAGGATTGCATTGTCAATTTGATGTAATTACGGTTTCAATGGCGGTCACGATAACAGAGTATTTTTCTGATGGTGGGGATATATTTTTCCCTCCAGTGATTCCTATGGTTGGTGGTGATGCATTTTTTCGTTTTGTTTCCCAGCCTTCACAGAGTGTCAGTGCAAGTGGTGTAGAAGGACAGATAGTTGATTTACCTGATTCATCTAGTCACGGAAGCTTGGAATGTGTGCAGTGCAAGTGTCCGATACCCCTTTCTGTGACCTGCATTTAAATAAAAAGGGGACAAAAAAGAGTAGGCGTATTCAAGGCCTTCAGCGTGCAGGGTTGTCCAATACGAAAGACGGGCATGAGCTCAGGTCTGGTTTGGCGAGTCCTACGAATGAGGACAGTTAAATTTGTTTTGTTTTGCAGTTTTTTTGTGTGGTATCAGCTGGAAACAAATTTTATTGATTACCAGGTAAGATTTGGAGATTGCCCGTTACAAATGTGTTATGGTATCAATTACTTTTTACCAGTATGGATATGATCAAGCTAGTATTTATTTTCGTGTGTCTTGCATGTATGCAAACGCTTAAAGTTAGTACTTTTAATAATGCAAGAGCATACAATTACTCAACTTTGGCTAGCGCACGCGCTTTATAAATCAGGAGAATGTCGATATTGTTACCTTTAAAGAAACTACTAAGACAGACATACAATTTCACAACTACCAAAGTTGTACCATTGGGTTATTCCAATCATCGATGTTGAATTGCTAGCTATACTTGGCCCATGGGTAATCATTCTGTGAAATATCTTAATTGGCAATTAAATGCACGGCATTTACAAAATGTCCATTATCAAAATCTCGTAATTTCTATTGTATATAGGATAGAAAAGGGCATAATAGTAGTGGATCACTAATTTACAAGTGGTTCAAAATGAAAAGTAAAATTAAGTTTGAATCGATCTCCTTCTCTAAAATGATTAATGCTGAAAATCGAATACAACTGGATTATGCGTATGACATGTTCTTGGGCTTTAATAGGTTAGCGCCTCAGGATAATGCGCAACTAATTCATGTCAAAAAGTTGCAAGTAGCCATTAGATTGGCACATAAACAACGTTACAATGGTATTATTATCGGTAGCCGGCTTTTACAGGCTGATGTTACTGAGAATCCAGAAAGGTGCACATTATCCATGAACGTTAAAGGGCAGTTCATCAATAGTTTTGTTAACGAGCGTGGTGAAATTTTTACCGATGCTGATTTGGATCAACCTATGTGGTCTCACTATAAAGTCTTCTTTCAAAAGAGATCCATTTGCCAAAATAAGTTTTGTGTTTTGCAGGGTTCTTGCAATCTTTTAACGCATAAGGAGAGCCATATAATTGGCAGACTCGTTATGTATGCTATTGAGGCTTTGAACCCCTCGGCAAGTAGTTTAAAGTACTCCTTGCACCAATATTGTCTGAGTTATATAATCGGTTTCTTTTGGGTAGCCCTTTGGATCATGATTTTAATTCCATTACGGGAATATTGATACCTAAAATAATTCGGGTACTCCAGGCAATAAGTTCCGTTAATTGCTTTGTTGAATGCGGATTATAAAATAATGAACTGTGTTCTTTTCGAAAACTTTAAACCATATATGTTAAAGCTCTTGGACCCCATGCAATCAAGCATTTCCGGCTCTACGCCTATGCATGTGTCGTTAACCTTTTTGCGCTATTCGTTGCATGTTAGAAATAAACAGTTTGTTGATGATTTTAGCATATATGTAGAAGACTTTCATTCTCAAGGTTGTCAGTTCGATCCCCGTCCAAGATTTCAAATATCATTTTTCAAGAAATTAAGCTCTGTAAATGATGTCCGCGATTGCTCCTGAAAGAGATTTATCCCGTAAAGGGAGACAAACACAGGACAGAGAGAGAGAGAGAGAGTATGGGTTAGAGACCAGACTGTGTATTCATAAGCGTTAAAATTTAATTTATTTCCATGTCTTCCGTTATTTTTCTATCTCTCTTTCATTCTTTTCTTCTCTTTGTTCGCTCTTTCCCCGTGTTCATCCATTCTTTCTTTCTCTCTCTCTCTCTCTCTCTCTCTCTCTCTCTCTGTGTGTGTGTGTGTGTGTGAACAATGCATGATGTCCATATTGTCATTTTCCTTTTCTTTGCATTAATTTGTATCTCTTAGAACTTCACTTGAATGGAATTTCTATCTATCTATCTCTTGGTTTTCTAAGGGATGCTAACCTACTCATTATTTCTTGCTCCAAATGCAGGACTATACTGGCATGCCATATTTTAGAGCATATTTGTACTGTCATGTTGTTTGGCTAACTATGAGGCGTACAGTGCAATAATTCTCCTTGAGAAAAATGCTACTATTTCTTATAATTCCAACCTTCATTTACTTTTGTAAGTAACTGTACATCCCATTCTCTCTACACCCCCAAGGAAAAGCGAACAAACAAAAAAAAACTCTAATATTATCCACTTCTTTCCATGAAATACGATTTTCCTGTGCAACACGTCTACCTTTTAAATTTTTTGCAATGTGGAAGAATCTCGTCTGGTATTTGAGGTGAAATAAAATTGTCAAGTGCATTTTGGGAGAAGCTATGTGAATAGACCTACCCCGTGCTGGATTGGTAACTGTATTTACGTAATCTTGCTTGTGGAACTCGCGAAGGATCTTTAGACCATACTGTACCATCTGTAGAAGTATGCGATTTGTCTTTTGGTTTTGGTAAACGGGGATGAAAAAGTTAATGCACACCCTACACTGCTATTCAGGCATTGTAACCTAATAAATAGGTTCAAACAGTAGATTTTACAATTTTTATAGAAGTGGAGAACATGAGCCAGATATTCTAAACTAAAGTAGTGAAGGAAGAAGATAAAGCTTTAAGACGCCACCTAAAAACATACTTTCGAATGCGTTCGAACCTCCTGAGTCGATTGTTGAAGGTCCCACGGGTCGTTTCTGAGATACAGACACTCAATAGTCGCACTACCGGAAAACAAATTTTAAACCGCCACGAGAAAACAATTCGAATTCACATCTTTATGTTTCCGGACCTCCTTAGTCGACTGGTGAAGGTCCTATTTGGCACAAACGCGCCATTTCCAAAATGCAACCACCGAAATACCGTGGCGACTTAAAACTTGAATTCCGGTCGCACGACTTTTAAGTGGCTGTATCTAGCAAACGGCGCATTTGTGCCAACTGGAACCTTCAGCAATCGATTCAGGAGGTTCGAAAACATAAAGATACCCATTTTGAAATTATGTTTTTAGGTATCCTGGTTGGAAGGCCCGATGGAAAGAGGCCATTGGGAAGACCGAGACGTCGTTGGGAGGACAATATTAGAAGAGATCTTCGAGAAGTAGGTGTTCGTGATGAAAACTGGCTTGATACTGCCCAGGATAGAATCCAATGGCGAACGTTTGTTACTGCGGCGATGAACTTGCGAGTTCCATAAGCCATAGAGTTAGTTAGTTAGGTGGCGGGTTAAAATTTTACTAATACCCATTTCTAAATTATAATTGAAGCACACTGAAGATACCATCTTCAATCGATAAAACGATAGTTTGCATTACTTTAGCCTACGAACCGTTATTCCATAGTTAACAAAATAAGCCTAAACCAGACACTTCATTGTTCCCTGCTTTAAAAATACTTCAGGCTTCAATTATTATTATGGTCATAATCACAAAGATCAATTATAAAGGTTCATCAAAAATATATTTTGAAATTTTATCTTTTGATATTGAAAATTAAGTAGAACAATTCTTAGCTGCTGAAAGAGGAAATACTATTCATTCCAGTTTTTTTATATTACCTTATTTATTTCCTTTCCTTCCTTCTTTATGAAACATTTAGCGAACAAAATGGAAACGTGTAAGTTTATGAGTAAATAATGTCATTTTAAAGCTTAACAAAAATTAAAATATTGCAATGCGTTTTGTGGATAAGCATTTTTAAATAATTAACAAGAAACTAAATTTAGCATTGAAATAAATAATAATCAATACTAAAACAAGAGTCAACAAAAACTCATCGTGCACTTTTTCTAATTTGTAGCAAATTACTACAACAGAGATGAAGTAATCAGGTTGTTTGTTTGTTATTAGACTGCAGATCTTTGCAAACCTTTAGCAAGACTTTGTAATATTCGTAAATGTCAATAAATTGCTTATATCTTAAAGTCATACAGTCTTTGTCATTTGTCTCCAGCTCTAGATCTTTCCAAACACTCCTTTCACACTAGTATCACACTTCACTTTTGAGAATTGAAACACTTGATAATATAATTTTAGAATTCCCTTCACATCATTTTAGGCACTGGTAATATCTTGTCCACTAACAGCTAAAATTTGGCACCAACAAGTCCGAAAAGTTGAAAAAAAAAAAAACGGTTTTAAGAAACTGAAATATTGTTGTGCTACCATAGACCTGCCATTTTCCGGAACCGTAATCAGGTTACTACAACTGCGTATAACCAATCCGTCTTAATTGTAGTCTTACTCGACTAACTATATAGACAACAATCGATTTTTTAAATTATAATATTACCACCAATCTGGATACTAGGAATAATAATTGAAGACCACTGATGTAAATGTTTGTGATAGGCTTCTAATTGTACGGAGATTACGAGTAGAAGGAGCACAAGATTCACAAACTGTAGAAGCATGATCGCGGTGAAATACAAGTGAACGAGAAAGTTGGTGTAAGCGAAAAGTTGCCCCAATGGTTATGAGAATTTTTGAGTTTGATTGGGATGAACAGGATTCCCCTCGTCGAGGAGTAGTCAAAATTGTATTACTTCTATGTATTTTGCGTTGTGTTGATTTGATGTCTGTGGAGGAAATCGTGCAAGACTGAAAAGGAGGAACGGAAGTAGATTCTAAGGAATGGTCGAGGGTTCTCTGAAGATGAGAACGAATGGGGAAAGTGATTTGATGAAAAATGAGCGAAGGTGCAGGTCGTAGGTAGTAACGAGTACGAGGAGGAGGTATTGCCTTGCTTTTAGATGTCTTAAGTTTGTCGAGATAAGTGACTGCATGACGTGTAGCCCTATGCAAGTTAGAAAATTACTGATTTACTACAGTTGTGGCTTGTTCGTTAACTTGCTGAACTTCATTATAAGATTCCTGGTGTAGAGAAGCGTAGGTAGAAATTTCCACCTACTGGTGATGAACAGTACAAGGAGGATTGCCAATTGTATGGGTGCCATCTCATACAAGGTATAATGGTCCGAAAGTACAAGTAGAAGTCGTATGGTCGGAATCACGTTTTTGGCAACGGTCTTTACCTTCCTTTAAAGGTTAGGTAAAAATTATGTTCAGACAATCTGTCTTCTCTTTGAGAACTGATATACATGTTATCACGGTTCAATTAACAAGAGAAAATACCTGTCGTAGCGATATTAATATTTGAAATACAATAATAACTGAATAACCTTTATGTTTGGTACTATCTATGACAATTAATTTGCGATCTACCAAATGGAATTCGATGTTTTCATCTGCTAGAGCAGGTGAGGAGAGACAAAACAATTGCAAATCGGTAGCGGTTAATAATTTCACTGGATATTTATTGTCTTCTGTACTTCAGCTGTAGATGAGTTAGTGACTTAAATTATGAAATACTTTTAAATGGAAAAAAGGAATTAAAGTCTTTTATGGATTTTTAATTTGCTTTTATTCTAGAATACATGGTTATGGTGTACTCAATTATGCCTGCGAGTACAAATAGCAGGAAAGAAGAAGTCCTAAATCATAGCAAGGTCGTCATCGTGAGTAAGCCGAGTTTCCGGAACCATTACTTGGTTGAGCAAGGAACGGGACTGGAGTTCTTGCAGCAGAAGCTGTCGCTGGAGGAGAGACCAGTGGGCATCCACCCACCGTTACACACATTGTGATAAATAGCCACCTAGAACAGACAAAATAATAGAACAGTGAATAAAAATAAACACACGTAATAAACTATTAAAAAAAGACTCGACAGAATCTGCTTTTGATGGTAGCTTTCTATTTATTTGTATCTGTTTAATGTTGTGACTTACAATAGAAAGGATTGTAATAGTTAGAAATGTGTTCTTTTGTTTTAAGGAGAAAGACTATTCTCATGAGAAATGTTATGGGAGAATGTGTATTTGCATGAGTAGGTGAATGGCCATTTCAAAATGACTAATTTAATAATTGGATCGGTGTTTGTTAAAACGGCTTCAGTCAAGCATATTGAAAGTTATAGAAAAGCACAACTATCTGTGAATTAACTTTTTCCTTTACTGATATCAGCATTTTCACCATGTTGATATCGACGTTTTGACCATATAACATAATTTTAACTGTACAAGAACCATTGATCATGTGGACTGATTTTAAGACAGTTTTGTTTTGTAGTTTCCCGCAAATTTTATTGCCATAATTGACATCATTTTAACAAAAAACGATTCAATTATACTAACCCAGGTAGAAAGCAATATAGGAAAATATTGCTAAATGTATAAAAAAATATTTTTTTGTATTACATATTCAATATCTCTTGAGGTGCTAGTTTTAAAATATTATCAAAATATTTAAGTAAACTATACTCGTAAAATTTGTTGAAATTTAAAACATTTTAAAATGATAGTGCTCGTTTTATGGGAATAAAAGGTGCTGCCCTGCCCTTGGTCGACATGTGAGCAGAAGATTTAGGGCGTAGATTGGTGCTACTGGTGCCGATCCGGAACAGCGACCGGACGGACTACTTTACAACTCTTTTAGCTTACATCTTAAATTGATAATTCGCATCAGGACATATCAAATAAACTACACTAGTTCTAATTTTCAAATAACGGCGACGATTCACAAATTTCTATACTTGGCAATTTACCTTCCAACTAAAGAGTCTTATCTACTGAATTCTCGTACTGTGAACTCAAAACAAATCCGGCTGAGAGCTTGGAAAATATGTGACTCTTATAAGAATCAATGAATCGATTGGCACTTACAGTCAGGTTGCCTTCTGTACTCCATTCTTCTCCGAAGGGTGGCGTATGTCGCGAGTTCGAGTCGCGGTCCACTTTTGTGGAGTAAACTTCTATGTATTGTACATGCTATGCGCTACCGGTTCCGAATATGGTTTGTCTCCTAGTCATTTTAAATACAGCAACCTACTGACTTTCTACCTTCCTGCGTTTATATCATCCTGAGTATGATGTAAACGGGGAAGTTGTGCCAATGATTTCGGTCGATATGGAAGAATTACATATTCATCAAGTCTCTATTTCGTCCTCATATCTAACATATTTGTGTACCTTCATCAGTTTATTCACCTAATTTATACGAACATTGTTTTCATAGTCGCCAACACCTAAGATACTATTTGAAATAAGTCTGTTTTAAAATTGATATGCTATCCCATTACAATATTGTTATGAATATAATAATGAATATATAATACTTAGGCGTTATTTCTATAATGTCACCAACAAGGGCGCCCATATGGGGGGCAAGGGGGGGCGCTTGCCCCCCCCTAGCCGGATAAAATTATACTATGCAAGATAGAAAACAAAAAAATGTTTATATGTACTTTCTATATTTTATTATATTTATATATTTATTGTCAACACAACAAGCTTTGTAACCTAATTAGAGTATCGATATTTAAAATAGTCATTTACAAACATTTTTTATTACAATATTTCTAAATGTGCTCGAAGACGAAGACATATCACATATATCCAATTCGATGGAAGTTGTACACATTTCATTGTAGGTAGTTACATATTTTCCAGATTGGTGATTTCATAATTGTATTGTCCTTGCCTTTTTGCAGTGGAAGAGACCAGTGTTGTCACCGCGAGTTTTTCATGACGGGACATGCAACTGTAACAATGATACCAAATCTGTGCAGTCTAAGCCATTTTGAATTATTTTCCTAAGAAATAACAGATCAGAAATGCTACGTCTTTGCTCTAATTAACATAAGCATAGTACATTTTCTCTAATGTAGAAACGTTGTTAAATTTTCTTCCCATTCTTATTACAAATGCTAGAATTTTAAAAGCTTCATTTGTAATAGTTTTTATGTGGCAGTTAAACGTCAATTTCATATCAAACGTGACACCAAGATTTTTTTATCCACGTCGGGCCTACTTATAAATTTAACAATTAAATCTATAAATAGTTTTATTTGTACTGAATGATAAAATTTCGTATTAATTGCAAGTTGATTGATAACGCACCAGTTAGTAAAGTTGCCTAAAGTATACTGTAGTTTTATGACATCTTCATGGAATTAATTTTAGCATATATTTGAGGTCATCCGCAAATACCACTTTTTCATTATCTGGTAAGAATTGCGGCAGGTCATTAATGAACAAGAGGAATAACAACGGTCCAAGATTCAAGCCTTGCGGGACTCATGACAGTGCTATATATTCGTCAGATTTGTGTTCCTTAACTAGAACAAACCGTCTGCGATTAGTTAGATAAGAACACGAACCCAATCAAATGCAGAGAAAAGTGATGGTGATTTAATTTACCTAGTAATATATTGTGATTAAGTCTGTCAAATGCCTTTTCAAAGTCAATATAAATTACATCGACTTGCTTTCCTTTGTCCAACGAGTTTTCAATAAAATCTGTAGCAATTGTAAGGTTCGTTACCGTGGATTTTTGTGAAACAATGACATGTTGTTTAGTTGAGATAACTGCGTTCAAATGATTAATAATTCGTTGATATACAATCAGTTCAGATAATTTTGCAAAGATAGGTAAGATTGATATAGGCCTGTGGTTGGTAATTTCTCGTCTGTTGTTTGTTTTAGGTATAGGACAAACTAAAGCAGATTTCCATTTGTTAAGTAAAATGTATGTTTCAGTGCCAAGTTGAACGCAATCAATAGGGTATATTTAAATTTATCAATACATCCTTTCACTATATACGAGGGTATACCATCAGATCTAATTGTCGTTTTGGATTTTAGATTCTTGACAGACTTTCCTATTTCGTTCAAATATATTTGATCAAAAGGCAGTATTGAGATTTTCTATCAAAATTATTGAACGGTTGAGAAGAGGATACAAATACTGATTGGAAGTACTGTGCAAACGTATTAGCTATTTTTTCATTGTTACACAAATCTGACCGTGAAATTTTAATATATTTGGGGGTATATGTTTTATTTTGTTCTTAATAAATTTCCACAGTTAACCTGGATCATCATTGATATTATTTTCAGAATTTGATATAAAGGTCTTATAGTTTTTTTTTTTATGTCTTTCTTGACTTCCCTACGCAATCGATCAAATTCCTGATAGTAGGGTTTTGAATTTTCAATTTTGTATGTATAGACTTTATATGATAAACTGTTTTAACACTGAGCTTCCTAATAACGTCTTTAGTAAACCAGGACAGATACTTTGGGACAGAGTTTTTTTTTTTCAGGGGACAAATTTGATAATTATTATACTTTCTTAAGCACTTCCAGTATACTTTAAGGTAGGTTTAATGTACTTAATGACATGGTTCTTTTTGCGCCCTTAATTTAGTAAATATTGTAGTGGTTATAATGTTGATAACTTTTAGTAAATCATTGAAAAACTGTCACTTTATTCTTGCCCCCCTCTGAGAATTACAAGATGGGCGCCCATGGTCACAAACAGATTCATTGCTACACTGAATAAAACACTAAACTTAAGGCCGGCTTTCCTTGGCCGCGTCCTTCATTTGTGATTTAATGAATAGCCAATACAAACTCGTGTTACACGTAGAACACGTACTTAAGCATGTGTTTCAATTGATTATTGAAAACCCGGCCTAAGGCTACATTTTCTAGCAAGCATGTCTTGCTTGTTTTATTACGTGTTCTACGTGTAAGGGCTGTTTTTCATGAAAGCTTGCGTTGCCTGTGAATTGAGTGAGTAGCCAATTGAAACACGTGTTTTAAGGCCCCATATTACGTGTGTCGTATTTCAAGCGGCTAGTGAACCAAATCGCAAGCAACGCAAGCTTTCATGAAAA
>JAGDQP010052540.1:0-13761 GCA_022664845.1 Lepisma saccharinum | reverse complement strand
GCAGAAATGTAAGAGGTCTTTCTTACCGTAACAACAAGTCTAATGCTTGTCAAGTATTTGCGGCTGCTATGTTGATCGCTTATATCACAGAAATATAATAACCTTCTTCTAATATTTTACAGTTAATTTTTCCTTCATTTTTATTCCTATTTTACTACAACGCATGAAGTACTCATTCTGGTTTTGAAAAAAAACTCGTAAAAAAGACTATCTTCCACTTCAATCATCCAGAATTATGATAACGAAAAAAAATTGCTGAAGTAGAATATAGATATTACACTAGTTATATCTATAATGTAAACATACTTATCCTTACGTAAAATATAATTTATTTCTAAATTAGACCTGTTGCATTCTGCCAACTGAAAATTGTCAGAAGTTTGGGGAATTAACTAGTTATAAGAACAATAGATTACTTTTTAATTTCATCTTCAATATGACTATCTGTGAAAACTCAGAACTACTAAAATAATAATAATAATAATAGAATAATCTAGAAACCTGTAGGCATTTTACACTGTTGCCTTTCGAAAACTAAATCAAGTGTTAGACAATGATATAAATAAGAGTAAAGTAACATTTATACATATAACGTTCTGATACGTATTGGGAATTGGAAGCGTAATGTGCATGGCTAATTTTAATATGGGTTGGGTTTACATATTGGAAGTGTAACTGCTCTCGAGCACACGCATTCATAGGATCTGTTCTTAAACCTTACATGAGAATACAGTTTTAAGCACATATTTACTGTTTTTGAATTTAATACACAACACTTACACTTTTCTGAGTGTCTATTCGTAATATAAAAAAGACCATTCTATAAACAATGCGAGGATACAAAAAAGGAACATACATTCGGAAACTACAAAAAATAATAACCCCGTTTTATATTAGAAAATCTAAAAAAAAGTATTTCAGGGAGGAGATTCGAACAGAAGACCTTTCATACCGTAAGTCCAAAGCCTAACCACTACGCCACGTGGACGTTGTGGTATAACATCTTGATAAGCATTCATTGACGCACCGTTTATTTGGCAGTCCTCACTTCGAAAGTTAAATGAGATTTTATAACTTTTTTCCCTCCATTTCGGGGAATATAATAGTTTCTGACACATGATTATACAGCGCATGCATTATATCTGTAATCTTTGTTTGCGTAATGTTTCATTTGAGTGAACAATTTTCTATTTCCAGTTTCAGATAGTACTAAAGATATGGACTGTTTCAGAGAGCGAAAAACAATTTCCCTTTTTTTCCTCTAAATTTCCCTGCGAATTTTCCTATGTTGTCAAATTTCTGACTTTTTGACTTAGAAATTGTTCGATAATTTCTCAATTTTTTATTTCTATTTTCGTTATTTATTAATATTTTTCTGACAACATTTCAGGAAATATTCATTTTTACATACTTTACAAGTATAACAATTAAGCAAACGTCAGAATCCAAGGTGAAAAATATTATTTATCAAAAACTGTCAAATAAAGAGATGCGAAAAAAAAATTGAGCATGAGTGTACATGAACAAAAAGACATTAATATTTATCTATCTGAAAATCTCTATTGTTGCCTTTTTGGATGACCTTGACGTATTGTTGGAAATGTTCAGGACCTTGAAAGGCGACAATAGAACAAAAATCAAAACTGCGGCCATAGGAATGGGACTATGGAAGAAGTCCCAATGCGACGTCTTAGAGACGATGTTAAATTGGAAAAATAAAATCGAAACAATTGGACTAGAAATGATTATTTAAGACGAATTTCTCTTTAAGACAACAGACCAAGATTTGGAAAACTAGCAAAAGAAGAACAGATACAAAAACAATAATAGACATAGTAGAATGCATGGAGGCGACGGAAAGTATATTGGAGGAACAGGAGCTGCAGTGTACGGAGAAGCCTTTGGAAGCTGAAAAACAGGTTAACAGAAAGCGAAGAAAAGAAAAGGATGAAGATCCTGGATGCCCAGACTTTATCGGACAAATCCATTAAAACCGACATAACCAGGGATATAACCTACGAAGATAATTTGAAACTGGACGAAGAAGAGCAAGACACGGAACCAAGGGGAGAGCTGGCAGGGGACGGAGAACAACATAAAGAGGAATTTAAAACTAAAAAGTACTACGAGAACTTAGAAACTAGCTTTACCCTGTCAAGATTGGAGGAACCTTTTGCGAGTCGTCGTTAGGAACATGCACCATAATGGAAAAGTATAACCTTCGCAACGATCGAGGAAGCGGACAGGATAAATTTACGAGCAAACAGAATCACGACGGATCCACAAGACTTACTAAAACTAATTGACAGTCTTTGAAAGAGAGGAGTCTCTGCAGCTGGACAACTTCTACAGGCAGTTTGTGATGGTTTATGGAATGATTGCCTTCCATCCGACAGAGAAGTTCCCGGCGTACTACGTTCACACTAGACAAACGTAAATTGTTAAATTTCGCACCAGGTAAACCCGGACAGATCAAAATTAACAACCTTAGAAATTAGAAGATTTTGTAAGAAAGAAGAGGTCGACGTAGCATGCCTGCAGGAGCCATTTACCAACAATGAATAATACAAAGAATGCCTGTGAATGTTGTGATCATCCTTCCGGAGGTTACATCGCCGATGGTAGCGATGATCATTTTAACAAGAATATTGAGGTTTTGGTGGACTTCAGAAATACATGCCGGTGGATTCAGAGTGTGGATTTTGAATTGGGAACAGCAAAACTAAAAATAATCAATGTATTTCTTCTTCTCCCTCCCTGCCGACTTTTTTGTACATAGAATAGATCATATTTTGGAAGGGTATGAATATTATACTTTGTGGGGCTTTAACGCGAAATCTCCACTCTGGCACTGCCCTAATACCGATGAAAACGACACGCCCCATCAGCTTCATGGTGGACTTTACAACGAATGGAAATGATAATACAGAGACGATCAGAACATTAAATACAACATTAAAAAGTTCAATAAGGAAAAAATTATAAAAACATGTAACTACCAGAAATAAATGCTAACTGTGATTTAAAGAACACTGAACTAAATTAGAAGAAGCCTTTACGGAAGCAATCACAAAATCAGCACCGAAATTAAACAGAAATAAAAGATTAAGTATTTTGGACAAAATACTTTTGGGGAAATTGAAACGAATACTAAAGGCAAGCAGGGAAAGCTATAAGGCAGCTGGTAGTCAGGAGTTAAGAGAAGCGCAATTGAACAAATATAGACTGGCCAAACAAAAGTTTGAAAAAGAGCTAAACAAAACCAAAAGAAAAACTTGGAATAAGTTCGTTAATGAAAACCTCGCCACCGACCTGTGGGGATTCGCATACAAAGTAGTTATGCACAAAATAAAAACCAGGGGTCCATTAAATACACTGGTTACAGACGAGAGAGGCTACACCGCGAGCTGGAGGTAGACCGTAAAACTATTATTAAAAAACAATATTTCCGGACGATAATGACAATGAAGATAATGAAGAAAACACAAGAATAAAATTTGAAATGAACATACGCCCAAACAGCGAAGAAGATTATAGTAAAATTTTAACAACAAACGATGAAGTCAAAGCAGCAATTGAGAGCTTAAGGTCTGGGAAAGCCAGGCTATGTGTGTAGCCATAAACGAAATCTTTAAAACAAATACCGACATTTGGACACCATATCTTGCTAGGCTTTTCAACGAATGCATTAAACAAAATAAGTTTCCAGATACGTGAAAAAAAGCAAACTTAATAATTTTGCTAAAGGGAGAAGACAAATACAAATCAAAGTCGAAATCCTACAAACCAATATGCCTACTCAACGTAATAAGTAAACTATTTGAAAAAATCATAGCAAATAAAATAGTTGAAAAAGAAGATATTCAAAATGGTAATCTACAGTATGGTTTTAGAAAAGGAAAGTCTACAGAGAATGCAATAAATGAATTGGTCAAGACAATTAAACAATTAGGTAATGATGATTGTATAGTAGACATATTTTTCGACATTATGGGAGCCTTCGACAACGAGTGGCCCTCCCTACTGAGAGAGCTTAAAAATATGAACTTACATCCTTCTATATGGAAACTAATTAGAAACTACTTTGAAAACAGAATTATCAAAGCCGACACGGCTAATGGCATCGTGACCAAGACACCAACCAGAGGCTGCCCACAGGGATCTGTCCTGGGACTCATATTTTGGGATCTGGTCTTTCAGCCATGTCTGAAAAAACTAAATATCATACAACATGTGGATTGTGTAGCGGCTTACGCGGATGACTTAGCGGTGGTTCAGAAAGCCAACAACAGAAAAGAAATTGAAGATAAAGCCAACTAAAAAATAAGAGGGATGTCGTCGTGGTGCAAAAACAATAAACTAACCATTTCGGCAGAGAAAACTAAGTACGTAATCCTTATAGGAAAATTATAACACAGGCGCAATAATCAAAATTAATAACAGTACCATTAAAAGAGAAAAAAGAACTAAGATACTTCGGTGTCATCCTAGACGAGAAAATAAAGTTCAGAGCACACGTTCAACAAGTTAAAAACAGTGCGACCAAACTCACATATACTATTTTAATCCGGCAACTCAAGAATCTAGGATACTCTTAAAAGTATTAAAATATAGCAGGACGTTATATTTAGATCTGTTGCTGGTTATGCAGCAAGTGTATGGAGCCACCGGATGGACGATGTCCGACAGGCACAGGAAATTAATAGAGCTCAAAAACAAATAATGCTCCTACTTACCGGAGCATACCGTACCACGCCGGTGGATGCTCTCCAAGTGGTAAAAGCGATTATGCCGCTGCACCTCCAGGTGAAGAAGCTTGGAACCACCTACTGGTTAAAGAAAGTAAACTGAGAAAAAGCCACTGCAATTCTCCACAACGAAGCAAACAACAAACAAGAGATAGCAACAATCCTAACCAGTGCGTGGCAAACCTTCTGGGATTAATCAACCAAGGCCACAATATTATACCCTTTACTTCCGGATGTGGCTGAGAGGCTGGAAATGAGTATCGAGATAGACAGTGGACTTAGGCACATCTTAACTGGTCACGGCCCCTATAAACAAAGGCTGAGAGATCTCATTTTGGTAGAAGATAACCTGTGTCATGCCTGCGGGGTCGTCGCGACGCCGCACCACATAATGATCAGATGTCAAGAGACAGAGGACTTGATAACAGAACAGGACAAGCCAATCGCTGAGGTTCTGAGAAATCCAGAGCTGGCGGTGATCCTATGGGAGGCAGCGAACAAAGTCTCGGAATATCATAAAAGAACATTTGTAGATGGTGGACTGCTCCCCGCCGCATGAAGTGAGGAGTGAGAAATTACAGCAAAAGTGTTTCGAACCGTGAACGTGGACGCGACTACCGCGACCTCGGCGAGCGGATATACGAGGCGCGATTCGAGTGATAAAAACTGAACTAGAAATTATTATCCATGAACTGGACTATAAAAGGGTATATGATGTTGCCGGAACTTCAGCAATAAAAGTGCCTCACAAGGGAGGTCTGGTAAGAGACCTCATTTGTGGAAGTGATATGTGTGTATGGTGGCGGGATAAGTGTAAATGTGTACTAAGTTTCATATCAATAGCAACAGCAAATAAGGGCTGAGATCGCGGAAACCGTGAACAAAACCTTATAAATGAATACATAACCGCGAGTGAAAGAGTGAATGTGTGTGTGTGAAAGTGTTAAAAGTGTATGATCGGGGATGAAGAAGAAGAAGAATTGGATCACTACACACACTTTGTGGATTTAACAACTATTCTACGGGTGCAGGACCCTCCTCAATCAAAGTATGGATGAGAAGAATGAAAGAAGAAGATGACTCCTGCAACGAGGGAAAAGACTACTAAGAAGGAAGATGTACGACCAATAGAGAGCATCAACAACAAATATTTTTATCTCGTTGCAGAAAGCAGAAAAGAAGATGCCAGTCTTCAACTCCTCTATTGCCCTGTATCGTCTTGTCTAATGTGTGTTATATGTTTAAATGTATGTATGTTCTTTTTTAATAAAACTAGCATATAGTAGATAGGGAATTCCCACAAGGAAGTTCCAAAAGATCTGAAACAAAGACCGGGAGAACATTCTGGATGCCTGGCCAAAAGTCCGTCCCGCAACCCCAGAGGTCTCTGATCGATGGAACGCAGGAGCTCCTTGGAGTGCCGGAGTTCCGGTACTCGAGGAATCTCTAGGGACATGGCTGCCCCAAGGCAAGGAGCTCAAAAATGAGCTTGATGTACGACCTTGAATGTACAGAACTTGGTTTGTGTAAAGGATACAAAGAGGCAGGGGTTGTATGCGGGCCCCTAAATGTAAAAAGAAAATGTAATGTTGCTAAACTATTTTTTTCTCAATACCTATCTTTAGTACACCATATGTAAATAAACAACTCACGTGAAACCTGCCTTCTTGTAGGTACATAGAAGCAGTCTTAATGTGTTTACCAGCTGTTGCAGCAGTATTGATATTTTCTTCCATTTGCTCAGTTGTTAAAAAAAAACAAAAAACAATCGAAGTTCTATGACGGCAATTGATAATCAACGATATTGTATTAATTACTGGATCTGAAATTAGATACAATGAACTCTCGTATATACGTGGCACTTGCTTTCTGACGATATTTCAGCGAGGTGTTCAAACAATTTGTTTCTGTCCTTTCATAAGACACATGCCTATTTTATTCGATTTTCCACAAACTACTAAAACTGTGTTTATAAACAATGAAACTAAGGCAATAAAATACAAACTTACAAAGATAACTAAACACAAAAACCACTCATAAAAATCACAAAACACTACCATTGACTTGTGCTCTTCGAACACACACTGTATAATCGTTTCAACGCAAGAAATCCAGGATTGAACTTATGATGGCCTTTAAAAAAATCGAGACTGGATTTATTACACCAGTGGAAAGGAACATACATATGTAACGATACTTAGGATCCCTCAAAGTATTCTCCCTGCTACTGAATACACTTGTCCCATCTCTCAATCCAATTTCTGAATACTATTCTGAACTCCCTTTTTAGATAGTCTGTTAAGTATACCCATCACAGCATTGTTAGGAACATAATGGGAAGCAAATCTCTCTTCACGGAGCTCCTTTCTAACTTCAGGGAATATATCTAATTAGTAAGGGACAAGATGAGACGAATAGGGAGGGTGGGGCATTATCTCAAGCGGGATGGTAGGCCATTATCTCAACCCCTAACTTATCAATAACTTCTTGGGTGACCTGAGGAAGGTGGGTCGGAGCATTGTTCTGGTGCAAAATCCAGCAAGTTGTTGCATACTGTGGACGATGCTGAGCCATTTTTTCTTCACGGGATTGCTCAGCACTTGCGAATAGTATTCAACCTTGAAAGGTTGCCCCTGTATGGAGACATGGTCAAACATAATACCTATCTTATCGAAGAACATTAAATGCATCACCTTTCCACCACTTTTTTTTTCACTTTCGCTCTCTTAGGTCGTGGACTTATATCCTTAAATATCCTCAAAATCTCTAGTACAGGATCAAATATCTTCCACATAGGCTTCTTCTATCATTTCATGCATTTCTCAGACAGTGTTTTGCATTCGGAAGCAGATTTTGATGGCTATTTGTTGCTCTTCCTTAAATTCAATCGCGAACTCCGTTCGGGTATCAAAGCAGGGGTTCAAAAGGCGACTTGTAGAGGAAGACAGAATTAGTGGACAGGTTTGCGCTTTCTTCGAAACAATTACATACATATTGATCTACAACTACACAAAATTTCAAAGGTGTAGGTTTGTTTGTTTTAATTATATAAGGACAGTCTAGAAACTTTCTGAACTGCCTTCGTACAGTTAGTGTTTGTTTTCTACGTAGCTAGACAGCAGAACTGAAAAAGGAATTTGTTGTGAAAAGGTGCCGATAGCTTAATTTTAAGTAAAATTTATGAAGAAAATACATTTCTCGTAGGCTTAGTGAATTAAACTAATATTTATGTATGTTTCTTCTTATTTGCATGAAGACAGCCAACAAAGAGAAATGCTGTTATGCGGGTTCATTACATAACATAGAAATGTATTACAGTCTCCTTGCGGGTTGTGGCAATGGAAGAACTTGACCAGAACATCTAAAATTCTGAGAATTAACTGCTATAGATCATAGACAACTTTTCGGGATCCCGCTCAATCGAATTTTGAAAAATTAGGAAAACATATTATGCGGGTTGTGTAAGCATGGCATGCAAAATTTCATCCCTTTTGCGGGAAATGAAGGAGTTGGCCGGAAAATCTCAAATTTTGCGAACAAACTACTATTTCCCATAGATAACTTTTGCCCATCCCGCTCGACCGATTTTTATAGAAGCTTTTTTTTTTTTTTGAACCACGCTAATACGTCAACCTTCCAAGGCCCTCTTGGGCCGAAGTGGCCTACATCGCTACATTTAACCATGACTAGCAACCATTGTCCATTACTGTTATTAGGCAAGGTGAGCACGTTCTCTGCTATCAGATCGTAACGTTTTACCATGTATTATTGCGTTATCGATGCCAATATTTCAGGCGCTGAAGGTTTCTAATCCAAGGGTCATTTGGTATATTTTCCTTTGGTACAACATTACCAAAGTGAAGGACTCCTACAAGATGAGATGGGAAACTCCATTCATCTACCGTGTGCACAGACACAATGAGCTAGTTTCGGTGGTCGTCAAGTTTACAGCATCAAGCTAGCGTGCAAGTGGTCTTGTGTTTGAGTCCAATCCGTGGCATGTATGTTAGTGGATTTTCAAAACCACTGCTTTCGTATTCACACGGACCGAATTCATAGCTACTAACATGGTACAAAAATTAAACACACACAAAGATTGACTGTGTGTGAGAGAGAGAGAGAGAGAGAGAGAGAAAGAAGATATATATATATATATATATATATATAAATATATATAAAGATAGAGGTCTACTATTCCCAAGCATTATCATCCCATTTAAAGAAAAATAAGTTAGCGCTGTGATTCTATTAATAATCGCGAAGGCTCTGGGGTCCCTCGATAGCATCTCAGACAAATTTTGATTTTTATGAAATACGTTGGCAACACTGAGAACTGGGGTGCTTAGGGACCGGTAAACACATAGTACTTTACAATTGTGACGAACAATGTTACTGCAAGTTTGATACGGATACTTACAACGGTATAGAACCATCTTCAAAACAGTATCGAGCCATTGTTTTTTTAAAATAACATTTTAAACATAGGTTGGTAACACTGACAACTGGCTCACTTGGGGACGGGGTGGTCCACAGTACTTTTCTATTGTGTCGAATAATGCTTATGCAAAGCTTGCTACAGATGGGTCAAATACAATGAAATCCATCTGAACAATTGAACTTTAGAGATTAGGTTAGCAACACTGATCCACTGCGTCAATTACGACAGTGTCAGCGGCCCTGACCTTTCTAACGACACTTGAAGCACCTTGTGGTTCCTGAGATTTAATTTCTGGAGACGAAAAGACGGGCGGACGGACAGAGCGAAATTATAAAGTTCCTTTTGTTATAGTTTCGCTATCATGGGACAAAAACTATACAAAATATATTACGAAAATTCTGATTGTGAGATCATGAATATTTATCAAAATGAATATATGTTTGAGACAAAATTTAGTAGTTACTAATGTGTGAAAAATAAAGGACTTACCATTTATGTATGTTTTTTGTCTTTTGTTTGTTCCTTATTTACTTTACATAGTCAGAAAGAAGAACAGATTTTCGCACATGCTCGCTCTTCTTAATAAAGTTTCAGACAGTATGTGCAAACCATTAAAAAAATAGTACTCGTCTTGCACAAATGAAAAGTTACATGAAAAGAATTTTGTTCTTACATCGAGAAACAGAAAGCATTATTATTCAAGTATTAAAAACCTGAATGATAGATAACCAATGTTATTGTTCACGTTGTCTTGAGAGGGGAAAAAGTGGTTTGTTTTCATAATAGTTTCTGTATGTGATTTCCAAACACTGTTAAAGCAACGTAAAATGCATAATTGCAACTACTGCTTTCTTAATTGAACACGTTCTTTCAGTGAATAAACAACAGGGTTCAACAAAAACAACTCACATTTTTTTAATTAAATAACATAGCATGTTTGTATTAATGAGCGTTTAACGATGGTCTAATGATTAAAAAAAACAATTGAATAAAAAATTATGAGTTTTAAATAGTTTCTATGACATTGCACCCATTCAGAGCTGAAACCGGAACACTTTTGTGAACTGGTGAGCCGGTCTGACCCGAACATAGGTGACCCGAACATAGGTGACCCGAACATAGGTGACCCGGAGAACCGGTCCAAAACTTGACCGGAATGACCCAATTGATCCGGTGACCCGGTCTTGGCTCCACTGATTCCGCCAGACCCCGCTGTGGGGGTGTCACCATCTAAATTCTAGACAGCACCCCCAACTTAATTTTTTTTTACGGTAAAATGTCGATAGAAACCGTACAAAACTCCACTTACACCATCCCAATTTCAACTTTACACCCACCAAAATTAAAATCCTAGCGGAATCCCTGCTTCGCTCGATCCTTTAGTGCTGTGGGGGTAACGGCCACCAGTCCCGGTCACTCATGAAAGAAACACTTCTTAAATGCAACCGTGTATATAATAAGGAAATAATTAAAAATTACTTAGCCGTCCTGGACACTGGGTCAGGCCGTATCTCAAGCCCAGATCCGGTCCAAAACTTAACTACTTTTCTTCTCTCGGCTCCAACTTCTTTTCTTGGTGTGTGGTGCCCTTAGGCCAACACTATGCATTACATTGGTTCTGATGATTATATTCCTACTACCGGCCATCTTGATTGAGGTTTTCCAAGTTTTCCCTCAGTTTCACCAGACAAATGACGAGATGATATCTAAATAAACACCCAGATAGCCAATTTCGCCTTACTTGGTCCTGGAGGAGTGTTTGCTTAAGGAAGTTATCCCTTAAACATGTTACGACTTCAGTCCAAAACTGCCTATTAGGTTCGCTCAGAGAAAGTAAATTATTATTAATTCACATTACGATACGAGAATGTGTAAATCCACAAGTTCAATCACTTGTGATATATCTCATTCTTAAATTTGTATCCCATTCCAATTATATTGATGTGGAACTCAAGCTCAAAGAAATGTTTTGGGCAAGTACAAACCCAAAATCGGGGATATAATTAGGATGTAAGGGAAAATTTCAAATTTCGTATTTATGTTGCCAGTACATCATTTTTCGTGCAGTTTCATTTGTACTTCTGTAGCAGGGTTCCGTACTAATCTGTTACAATAAGCCTTCAGATCTCTCAATACATAGTGGTCTAGAGATGAGCAATGAGCTCCGTGACAAATAAGCTAGAAGTAGTTGTTCTTACATTCAGTGTGAAAATGTTGCAAAATTAAGCTGAAAGAATAAAACATTGTTCTAGCATCCAACAAAAAATTACTCTTTGTCCAGCAAATTGCTGTAGGAATCAAGTCAAACTTTGAACTCAACATCTTTAATAAGAACAAACAGGTATCCATCCCCTTATTCCCGTCTTGCAAGAAAATCGACGAATTTTCAAAATAGCATTTTTTTTTTTTAAACGTTCACAGTTTGATTTCGTTTCCTCACTCACAATACATTGGTAATAATAATAAGGATGACCTAACGTTAGTTCTTTGCAACCTACTCCTTGCTTGATGACTACCAGATCCATGTAGAAAGTCTTAGGCGGAAGTCGTCATCAGCATTTGACAGCAGAGTCACCTATTATTGTCGTGAATCAGGGACGGCGCTACAGGGAGGCTAGGAGGAGCTGAAGCCCCCGAACGCTTGTCTTAGCCCTCCTTTCAGCCCCACCCAGGATCTAACATATGATATTCAGGTTTAAAGCTGCAATAAACCGGTAATTTATAAATCCGCTTTAAAACGTCAAATCAGTTAAACGAGGAGTTTAAATTGTCATGTTCCCTTAGATTCAACTCAGTGGTTTTTAATTTATGAATGGTAATGATACAGCACTTTGAGGGAAGAATTTCAATTTTTTCCATCCATGGGCTGGTGGTAACGACTCAGTTCCAAAGTTTTGTTTCCTCCCAGTTGAACTTGTTGAGTTATCGTAGAATATGGTTTGTGAAGGGTAAATAGAAGAATTTTTATCCCGAAAATGTGCGTTGAGAAAGCAAATATCGATATTTAAAAGAACACAGAAAATGAATAAATTGAAGATTTTCATCTGATAGCTTGATATATATATTTTTTTTCAATCAAAGTGAAAGAGTATCAGTGGCTTATAAAGTGTTTTGTGTTTCAATTACAATATTCAGTTTAGAGTCCGCCCTATAGAGTATGGATGGTGTTCCATTCATTACCAATGTTCAATCCCCGTGTAAGTCCACTCTTTAAGTCTAAATTAGCCTATTTTCTAAAGCAAGATTATAAATCATAAGCAATAAGATATCAATCTGATAAATTACGTGTATGAAAAAGGAACCAGGAAAAGTTATGATTGTCGGCAGAATGAAAAACTGTAAAATAACCATTTGATTGAACCTATTATTTCGCTCAAAACCTTTTTTATTCTTTACAATGACTTCATTTCAGGAAGGCACAAAGGGACGGAGTGGAGAGGATTAAAGTTAACCAATTCTTCGTTATTTGCATATAATTCATTTTTTTCTGAACTTTGAAATGTCTTTATAATTTCGACAAGTTGCACATACACATCCGAGCGGGTGTGTTTCAACACTCTCATAAAAGCGTTCAAAACATGCCTGTCGGAGAGTTCTGACTTAATTTAGTCATGGTAGATGTTTGTCGTAATGTTGAAGAAGTTCATATGTTTTTCTTATTACTCCAGCAACTGTGGATATTCATGTCACGTACGATAGTTCATACGTTGTTTGTGAAACTTCAGAAGGAGAATAATTTGAACAAAATTGAATTTAAATCTATTTGTGATACGAGGTGGATTTGCCAAATAACATCCTGTTTAGCAGTGAAAGCAATATTTTCTGTTATACTGCGTACATTACATGAAATTATAACAACTAAACAGACTCAGAAAAAGCAAGCAAAGCAAGGGAGATTCTGGATCGAATAGATTTTAAATTTGTATTTTGCCTCCATCTTTTTTGTGTTCTTCTGCGTGACTTCTGCAGGAAAACGACGATCTTCTGTTGAATGTGCACTTGTTCAATCTCTGTTGAAACATGTATATGATCGTCGATGAAATGCTGTTGCTTTTGAAGGTCTTATTGAAGAAGTGATAAAGTTTGCAGAAGAAAACATTACCAGAACAGTTAATAGTGAGCGCATCCGAAAATTTCCAAAGCATTTTTAACACTATGCAACAGAGATTCCAGCATGCGAAAGGATTGCGGCAAGATGTGAAGGGAATATTAAAGCTAAGACCTATTTTCCAGTACGTGATCGCCTAACGTCTGAGTTAGAGAAAAGGTTTACCAAGCAGTGCAGATTTCTTGAACCACAAGAAATTACAGGCCTTTGGGGTTCATTATGCGTGTGATTTGGACAGCTTAGAATCAGAAGTGAAACTTTTACTAAAAGTATTTGCACGCTATGAGTCCGAGAAACACATCAAGATAATAACATTTCAGGAGCTAGCTTCACTGATTGAAACCTACAAAATTGGTTTTCGCAAATTTTATAAACGTTGTGCCATTGCAATGTGTATTCCTCCATCGACAGCTAAACGTGAACGAACATTTTCAAGTTTATGTCAAATCAAAACTTATCTACGTAAT
>JAGDQP010052539.1:417-13762 GCA_022664845.1 Lepisma saccharinum | reverse complement strand
CCTACCAATTCAAAAAATGCGTTATGGGACATTCAACTAGCGCTCAATCTTTGTCCATAGCAACTAGAATGATATTAGAAGGCCTACCTGATACTATCACATTATTCGCAGATGACATACTGGTCAGTGATTTTTCCGGCCCTCAACATATAAAATCACTAGGAATGTTGTTAAAAAAATTAAGGACACATAACTTCAAACCCAAGCAACAAAAGTGTCATCTCTTCTACTCAGAATTGAATGTACTAGGCCATAAAGTAAGTGGTGAGAGGATTATGATCTCGCCAAAAATTGCCAAAACGATACGAGTTTAGTCGTCCTAAAACTAAACGACAATTAAGATCTTTCCTCGGCCTCACTTCGTTCCTAAAGCTCCATATACATAGATACACTGAAAAAATTGAGACCCTCCGGGCAGCTCTCTCAAAAGGAACTAAATTTTCTTGGAGGGAAGAAATGGAAAAGGTCTTTGTTAAATTAAAACAAGACATTCTAAATGCACCAGATCTGCATCACTTTGATGATAACTTAAAAATTAGAGTTTATGCAGACAGCAGTAAGATACAAGCTGGCGGAATATTGGCAACTTACGACCCTAAGAGCAAAATTGAAAAAGTTGTATCATACTGTTCAACACGCTTGTCAAAAACTGAGCGAAATAGCAGCACCTGGAATCAAGAATTATAAGCGATTTTATATTTTTTAAGAAAATATCAGTACTTCATTATGGCCCGGCCCTTTATATTATTTACCGACAGCAAAGCCTTGGTAAATTTACAGCATCAGCCTGACAAATGTGATAAGTTCCAGCGAATAAAACTGTACATTAGCGATTTTCAATTTGAAGTACGCCACAGACAAGGAAAAGAACAACCAGCAGACATAAGTCGGCTGGAGCAACCATCCAACATTGAAAAGGACATCGATGACAAACGATTGAAAAAAGAAGAAGAAGAAGAAAACACAAAAACATAGCAAACAGGTTAAAAACTACTGATATAGTTGACATCTCAGAACAAGATTTAGTATTTCGTTCTAATACTTTGGAAGACAATTTTTGCATCCAGCATAATATCTCGACCGATACCTTAATTACCTAAAAAGTATCTCTTATGCATACCACAGACACTAACGCGAAAGCTATTTGAAGAAGTACATGCTAGCCCCATTAGCGGCCATTAAATTATACCTGACGCTCGTTGCACTATTTGCACCAAAATAAAATAAAATAAGGGAATAATTATATTTATTAGGTCAGGAGAAAACTGTCGAACAAAACTCACTTTCGTACATGTGTTTTAACACAGTAATACAGTGAAACTTCTTAATAGAGGACAGTTAGGACCTAAAAATTATCCGCTATTAGGATGTGTCTGCTATTTAGAAACACACATTGAACTTCCATTAAGTGGCCATAAGAAGCTGAAATAAGGAAATGATGTACAAACTGAATTGACTTACGTTAGTAGTTTTTATCTATAAATTACTGTATAAGTACAGTATATAGAAAAATACAGGAATAAACATAACATAGCGCTGCACCTGCTACAGCAACAATAACTCTTGTGAATCACAGAAGATCCAAATATTTCTAGAATACCGTACTCTATAGCAAAAGTGGGAAAGAGGGCCTGATTACTGGACGTGTCCTACTAGTAAAAGTTCGTGTTATAGAGATTGAACTTTAATACGATCGCAATGAAAACCTGCCAAAGGAATCTCCCTCTACAACACACTTCTGTCATCGCCTCACACAAGGAGCAATAGTTTTCATGTGTATAACTGTATATCGATAATGTTGAACAGTGTCCTGGAAGCTCATTGCTATCCAACCACTACACTGATCGTCCATTGTCTAATCAAATCCAATTTTCATCACATGTGACAAAAGACCTGCAAAAATCTTTTTCGTTTATGCCTGACAACAAGATATAACACAGGTTGCTGGGATTACGCCAGTTTTCAATTTGGGAAGTGTAAAGTCAAAATGGGGTGGGTGTGGAGTTTTATACTTTTTTTAAATCGATTTTTGACCATACATTTTTTTAAAGTCACGGGTGCTCTGGAGGATTTGTAGTGTGTGGCGGAATCGCCGTGCGGTTCTGAAGACAGTGTGCTTTGTTAGCTCAGATTCAGTCGCAAGATGACTATGTATTCAATGCTTCATTTCCTTCAGATCTTCCAGGTAGACATTAAAGACAATCATCGCGTGAGCACTTCGTCGAGGATCAGCTTAGATTATTCGTGAGCCGCTGATCTGACAAGACCACAATATTTAAGTTTCAGGGTTGTATCGATTGTGAAGAACTTTGCAAACTAGCTACGTGTGTTTCGTTCATTAGCGTATCATCTTCAAAAGTTGTATTAAAGTTATGAGTTTCTAATTGTACAGAATCTACCATCTTTAGCTCATAAAGCAAGGCGTTCTTCATGTTCCACTTAAACTCCGCCCTATGCAACAGTAATTCAACTACTTCACGGTTAAAAATTTACCTTCTGAAAAACGAACTAAACGCTATCTAAAAAAAAGTATTGTTTTTAGTTTTTGAGTACTTTCTTCTCATTTCTTAATGCAAATGAGAAACAGTAAGAATTTTGGGTTTCTTATTTTTGAGAAACAACACGTTCTTAAAAATGAAATACAAATAAGAAGAAAATAGTCCCTCGTTTCGAGGAATGTGAATTTTTTAATGTGTATATCAAGGAATATATCATTGTTCGAAATTTTTATCTTTGTAAATGTTACCTTGTATATCTTCTTCACTCGTAACAATACAATCATCATTTATTATTACCAATATTACTTTTGTATTCCTTTTTATGTTTTTCTTTCATATTTCTCTGACTCTCTTATCTTTATGGCGACTTTTCTACCATTTATTGCTGTTTTTTTAACATTCTAGTTTTAAGTGTTATAAAATGTTTAATAAATTGTATATGATTGTAACATGTAAAACCTGTAATAACCGAAGATGGCTTTCTGTTGCGGGTGTAAAGAAATAAAGAAATAACGGAGAAATCTTAAAAATAATATATCGTTGTTTGCTTAATCAGCAATAATGGAAGAGCATTGTATGAGTTACAGAGAAAGTTCTGACTTTTGGTTCTTTTGCGCAATAATAATGGTAAGTAGTCTCACTTCTAGGCGTAAGGATATTAACATGGTAGAGACAAGCACTGCCAGCAAGTGACAGCAAGTTGAAGAAAGAAAGACTGGAAGATTACTATTGATGCATTTGAAAGTAAGTATTTAATAGTAAACGTTTGTATGTATGCAGTGTTGTTACTTTATGAACTAAAAGTTTGGACATATAGAAATCTGTGACTCGTGTGTAACTATGATGTTTATACATAAATACATTAATGTTCAAGAAGTTAAAAGTTTCAATTACGAGCGAAGTTGTCAGCTGTCATCTTCGCTAAGTTACGTTTTATTTAGACCTTTCTGATAAGTATGTAGTTGATGTAGTGCAATGCATACAATCCGAGAGATGATTAGGAACACAAACTAGCTAGGTAATCTGTGCTTAGGAAATGCGTAGTTTACAAGCTGGAGTTCATGTTCGATGCACACACAATAATAATAATTGATATACTTGTACTTCTTGGTATTTTCCTTTGTATACTGGCATCTTTTGCCGAAAAAATTATTAAATGATATAGCTGACGTTACTGCTTTTATAATATAGCGTCACGTATACATTTCCATTTCGTACACTGTTTGTTATTTACTGATTACAGGAAGTTAAGAATTTTTGAATTGTATTTATTGCCTTTAGGCATTCGAGGCTCAGGTCGGGGTAGTGGAGGGGAAAGCATTCGGAAGGATGTCGGCCGGGGCTTATTTTGAAGATGCCATCCCGGCATTTACCTGGTGTGACAGGAAAAAACTGCAAAAACCTTAGTCAGGATGGTCGCTGGGATCGAGCCCAGAGGAAGTTAAGAGGCCTAACATAATTGCAAGGAGCAATTTCTTGTCGTTTTATAACGTTTGAATGGCAAGATTTTAAAGAAACGTGAATAATCATCCATTACATTGAGTTAGAGGTCATTCAAATATTACATCACCACATTCTTTTAGACATTTTTGGTTCAGATTCAGATTTATTAGCGTTCTTTAAGCCCGTTTGTTGCAAACAAAAAATAACGATTAAACGTATGTAGAAGTGTTAATGTGAGGCTTCTCGTTAGTTTACCTCGGGGACCATTTGGAACGATAAATGCAGAAGCCACAGGTGGTGTCTTTGAAAGATATGCATTGCGCATAATAAAAAGAAATACATAACCTGGGTTCTTCTAACCCGTCCTCGTTCCTTATCCCTAACTCGACTTACTGTCCATGTGTTCGGAGGAAAACATCAATGGTGATATAGAATTAAAAATTATTCCGATTCATGAACCTGTGACCTATTTCTTTCGGAAAAATCATTTCCGACGTAGGCTAAAGTAGCCCTAATACCAAATGCAACTAAGTTTCGGGCATTACTTTGGCGATGTAAAAATCGTAGTTTTGTTTTGTTTTTTAACTTTTTAAATAATCCAATAACAGAAGCTCAATATGAATTTGTACTAAGACTTGTTAAAGTATTTTTAGCAAACACACATCGTATACCCAGGGCTGCAGCTTATATTTTTGCAAGGGAAGCAATAACTAATTTTGGCGCCCCTTCGAAGGAGCCAAAAATGTACCATGCTCCTTCCTTATCTTCATTTGTCGCATCCAGTCCAGTGTTTGGGGGCGTGATTCTCCCAGACTACCATGTGGTGGATGTCACCCCTAAATTCTTGAGCACACCCTCAACTTAAAAATTTTTACGGTCGAAAACGATAGAAATTGTGCAAATCTGCACTTAAAGCCTCCATTTTTTTTGCTTTACACCCCCAACTGAAAATCCTGGCGGAATCCCTGGGAGATATGTTCACTCTTTGATCGCCCGTACTTGCGGCTCTGGGTACCTTCTAAGAGCTGATTGCACTAATCTACGAAATGTTCACTGTATGCTTGACGTTTTACTACAGCGCTTCACTTATTCATAGAATCGCTCTAATATTGATTTAAAATTTTTAACTTTTGGACACCATACAGTAATAGGACATCGAAGCGCACGGATGCTTGTGTTCGTTTGCTCCAGCCATAGCACGGTGCAATTCGACTGACGGAAAGTACTTGCGTTCTTGCCGGCAATCTGCGGGCGTCGTACTACAGCCAAACATATAGGAACTTGAAAGAGAGAGGTGAAAGTTCTCTGAAACTAGTAAGGAAGTACATTGCCTGGGCCACGTTGAGCCTGCGGCTGCTTCATTTTGAACATGGCCGATGCTCATGAAACCGCTGAATCTCAAAATGGATGCTCCCCCCACCCTCATCCAATCTATCAAATATTACAAATAAAGTAGAGAGATTGAACATTAACTCGCAACGTAAGAGAGTGCGTTCCCAAGCTGATACGTACCAAAGAGGTAATGATAGAATGCAATTCCTGCGTTAATATGCAGATTCCAAGAAAATGCTTAAACCACACAAAAAACAAACCACTAAAAATGTCAATAAAAATGACCATTCACAAAATGAAATACCTAAGCAAACTGTTCCGGATATAAATTCTGAAAAAGAATATCCTTCAGTTCAGAGTAGTGAACATGAATATGACACAATGTCTGAAACTGCAGTAAGTGATATGGAACAAGATGACTTTAAAGTACCTAAGAAAACAGCTAAATCCACACCCTACTCCAGAAATAACCAGCCGCTATCTACTGATAACATGTTTGAATCGTTAGGGGACCAAATGGAAACACCAGATCAAAACGTCACTACAGTAAAACCTCCACCTATTTATGTATACAATATTCAAAACAAATATCAATTTAGTTGTACGCTTGCTGCCACCTGTCAACAACCACCTACAATCAAGCATACTAATGAATTCATTAAATTTTAAGCAAATACTAACGCAGACTATGACGAAATAGAAGCTTTCTGTAACTCACAAAAATTACAATATGCAACTGAACTTGCTAACTGGACTCAAAGTGGTCATCCGCAAATTACCAGTGGATACCCTGACTCAGGACATATTCCAAGATCTTGTTGATCAAGATTTTCCAGTTACTGAAGTTTCACAAATGCATGGGCGTGATAAAACCACTAAAGCAAAGATTAAATATCCATTATTTCTAGTTTCTCTCAAAAAAGAACATAATATTTCACGCATTTACAAACTCAAATATCTACTTAGTTATGTTGTTTTCGTTGAAACTTACAAGGCGCCGGATGTATTACAATGTTTTCAATGTCAGAGAATCGGACATACACGTAAAACCTGCCACAACAATCCCAGATGTGTCAAGTGTACTGAAGGACATTTGGCTGTTGATTGTCCAAAGAAAACTAGGGAGACCCCTGCCAAATGTGCAAACTGTGGAGGAGCTCATCCTGCAAATTATCGGGGTTGTAAAACTATTCAAGCTGCTCTAAACAGAAGTAAAAACAAATCCCCCGTCACTAAGGAAAGCAAAACTGATTCCAAAATTAAAAATCCTGTGAATACTTCAGCTTTAAAATCAAATACAACTGCAAACAATGAGCCAATCAACAATGGACGTAAGGATCCTACTCCTTCTCAATCTTCTGCACCTGATAACACAGCACAAACTGGAGATTCTTCTCACTCATTTACTGACTTCTGCCCCACTATTAAAGACATCTTCAATATTTTCAAAGATCTTAAGCAATACAATTTATTACATAAAATCAAACAAGCTCTAATACAATACAAAAATGCCAAATCTACTGACGATAAAATTCAAATAATTGCTGAATGTTTCTTCTCATTCATTGATGATGGCACAGGAGAATAAAGCCACACACCGAAATCTTCGAGTTGCTCTCTGGAATGCTGATTGTATTCTCAATCAAGAGGTCCAATTTAAATACTTCCTCAACGAACAAAAAATCGACATACTTATTCTACAAGAAAGTCATTTACATCCTTCAGATCGCTTTAAAATCCGTAATTATAACATATTCCGTACTGATCGTTTAGAACCTAAAGGTGGCACAGCAATATTATCCAAAGTTCATCTTCCTTTACAAAAGATTGATCTCCCATTGCTACAATCTCTTGAAGCTACCGGTGCTAAACTACAATGTTCTAATCAGCCAATCATCTTCATCTCTGTTTACAAAAAAAAACAGAATACCACTTGAAATTGAAGAACTACGTAAACTCACTCGTATAGGCAATAGAGTCATTATTGCAGGCGACTTGAATTCAAAACATACGTTTTGGAATTCTAGAATTTCTAATCAGGCAGGAAAAGTACTATTTCGCCATCTACACACATTAGATGTTACTCCAATAGCTACTCCGGACCCCACGTGCTTCCCGAAGAACGGTGGCAGACCAGACATATTGGATATAGCTCTTATTAAAGATATACACATTACGGATGGCCCATTCACTATTCATGCTCTAGCATCAGATCACATACCTGTTCGCTTGGATCTCCATCAGCAAAATCTTCCCTCACCACCAACTCTATCACCAGTGTATTCTGTAAATTGGGAACAGTATAAACAGTTACTTTCCGAAACCTCTGACACGAGAATACCTTTAAATACTGTGCAAGAAATAGATCATGCTGTTCAATTAGTTACTGCCAACATACAATCTGCCTCGAAAATTTCATCTCAAATTACTACATCTTCCAGTAAAAATCAAAATTTACTAACACCTCAGCAACTCCGTACTCAAGTATTAATTTCTCTTAAAAGATGGGCCAGAAAGAAATGGCAAACTACTCGTGATTTCCGCTGGAAAACTCTTTGGAACAAATTTAATAAAAAAATTAAGATTAGACTACGTCGAATCCAAATTCAGCAATGGGAAAATAAACTTCAAACTCTTGACAGACCAAATTTCGAATTCTGGAAACTTGTTAAAACTTTTTCAAATCCACGAAATCACCAAACGTCTCATCCTTTGCATGGTCCTCGAGGATTAGTTTTCACACCGGATGAAAAAGCATCTTTGTTTGCAGATCAGCTTGAAATCCAGTTTAGTCTTAATCCTGAGTCCTATGATGAAATACAATTCAATCTGTAAATCATAAGCTTCGAAACACTACCTTAGACCAGCCTTTTGACCCTGTAAATCTATGCACACCTAGAGAAGTTCAAAAAATTATCAGAAATCTAAGAGGCCGTAGTGCATCTGGACCAGACAAGATCTCAACTGCTGCATTAAAACATGCTCCACGCAAATTGCTTGTTCAACTCACTCGCCTCTTCAATGCTCTGTTTTTAAATAGTCATTTTCCTGATACTTGGAAAATTGCAAAGGTAATAATGATACCGAAAGCTGGCAAAGATCACAAATTTCCTGTTAATCACCGGCCCATTAGCTTACTATCAACATTAAGCAAAGTCTTTGAGAGACTTATTCATTCCCGTTTACTGCAGCATACAGAAGCACATAATCTATTTCCAGCTCATCAATTTGGCTTTCGCAAAGAATTTGATACTGTATCGCAATTAGTAAGAATTATTGAATATATCACTTTGCAGTTCAATGCCAAGAATCATGTCTTTGGTATATTTCTGGACACCTCAAAAGCTTTTGACAAAGTTTGGCACGATGCCATCATCTTCAAAATGATTAAACAAAAATTTCCACATTACTTGATCAGATTAGTTCAAACGTATCTCATAAACCGAAAATTCTTTGTTAACTACAATGGAGCCTCTACAACTCACCGAGACATATCTTCTGGAGTATCGCAAGGATCACTACTTGGACCTCTTCTATTTAATCTTTACACAGCCGATATCCCTACCTCAGCCACCACTAAACTAGCAATATTTGCGGATGACACTGCTATTTTCTCTACTGATAAATCCATCATCTATGCTCAGCTATACGCTCAGTTACATTTACAACTTTTAGAAAAATGGACATCTCAATGGAGAATTAAATTAAACCCGGAAAAAACAACAGTTGTCCACTTGACTCGACGAAGACCTGTAAATAGACGTGAGTTCATCCTATTTGATGAACCTTTTCAATTCTCTTCAAATGCTAGATATTTAGGTGTGGACCTTGACTCCAAACTCACCTTCAAACAACATCTACAAACAGTAGCCAAAACAGCAACAAACAGAGTCGCAGTCAAGTTTTCTCAATTGAAACCCGTCTGCACATTTATCACATGACAATTAGATCTTTCATAACCTATGCTGCTCCAGCTTGGAAACATGCTGCACCATCCTATCTACTCTTGCTTCAACGAGTTCAGAATAGACCAGCTCGAATCATCTCTGGTCACCCACGAGACACACGTATCACACAGCTCCACGAAGATCTCTCACTACAATACTTAGAAGCATTCATCAATCAAATATCTCAGTCATTCTGGAATCGAGTAAGAGCATCTCATCATGCTTCGCTACATGACATTGGAACAGCCATACCGCAAAGACAAATTTATCGCATGCCACAACCGCTACATTAAATACAACTCAAGACATTTTCTGGAGGAATAACATCATACGGATCCTACAAAGACTTGTTACTTGAATAATGTGACCCCCCTCCTCTCCTTTTAATCTCTCTCTCTCTCTCTCTCTCTCTCTCTCTCTCTCTTTCTACTTTTCATTATAAATATATAGGGCTGCGATAGTTGCGTCCTATCAAATTTCCCATTCACAAGAGCATCATGTCACTCCAATCAATACATATAGAAGGCATGGACATTAGTCCGAAACTTCATCTCCAAAATTAGTCAGGATACAACTCGAACTCGAACTTTTGGAACATAAAAATTTTGGCTACGCATTATATTTTATAGTGACATTTTATCTAGGATCTGTAATTGAGTCCGTTAGTTTATTTCTATCAGAATGTACAAAAATAAAGCAATACTCACGAGGTAAATTCATCTAATAATTCACAGATGTCAGTGGGTGACGCTGTGTTTTTCCTCCTATACGCTTATTATATTAATATATTCTGGATTTTTTTTATGGAAATTAAACTTTACACATTCATTCAGAGAATTTGGGGGAAATGTATGTCAGAGTGTAAGTGCGGGTTGCAAAATGTCAGTGCGTGACGACAACTTTAATATTAAATAATATATAGTATTCTTATTGATTACTGTTCTTTCACCTGGAATGTATTCTTCAATGTCTCCTCTGTCCAACGGTGTGCTGAAATCGCCTTGTTGCAATTATAACAGAAGTTATAAGGCAATTAACGTCAAAAAGTGTATTCTAAATGTCAATGCGAGACGCGTAGAATCGCTCTATAAAAAGAATGTAACTCCATGGCGTACGGAACTCGCGAGTTTATCGCCGCTATAACAAACTTTCGCCAATTGGATTCTATCCTTGGCAGGAGCAAGCCACTTTTTCATCACAAACGGGGAACTGTCGGTGTATCTGACGAAGTACGACTGTCTCAAGTTGGAGATCATCTTCCAGAAAAAGGAAACACTTGCAAAAGATGCAGAACTCGCAGTATGCGAAAGACCTTGTTGTTTATTACTTTTCAAGAACAAAACATATTTCCACTATTGTTGTAAACTTTTATTCATATATGATGAAGAATTGCTAAGTCGAAATGCAAATATTATTCCTTGAATTTATTATTATTATTATTATACAATGCAATTGTTTTTACCCAAAATTGAACAAATCAACAACTTTGTGTAAAAAAAGATTAGAAATTAAAAGTTGTACCTTCACTCTATGGATTTGCTTCAACCAAAGGTCCATTGGAAAGAAATAATTCCAGTTGTGCCCATTGGGATATATAATTCCCACGTGCAATGTGACGTCATCATGTAGACTAAAAATTCTGGTAACCACAAAATGTGATATTGCATACCAAAATGATTTGCAAGAATGCTATCCCTAAAATACTTCTTTTCAAATTTTCCCGCCAACAGATTTGTCCCAAAAGTTTTTTCGTTGAAGTGTCTTGCATCGTGCACGACAGTCGTACAACAGTCGTACGACTGTCTTGTTGTCAGTCTGCGGTAGCCCTAAGAATGTTTTTATGCGACATAGTGAGTACAAAGATGCAAAAGCTTTGCTACTTATATGGTTAAAATGATCTTTCCTAGATAAGTTATGATCCAGTATTAAACCAAGATTTTTTACTGGGCGCTGGAACAATATTGGGGTGTTATCTATAATTGAGGGGAGTAACGTTTCACAGTCAATACTGCCACGAATGTGCTTGGAAGATACGAGCTTATCTTGTTTTTTTTTCTTGGGTTGATGCTTATGCCATGTCTTACTGACCATCTCACTAAACTTTCTGAATCTTCATTCACTTCATTTATTGCTTGATCCAACTCCGATGGCGAGGAAGAGAGATAAATTTGAAGGTCATCGGCATAAAGATAATAACGGCAGTACGTTAGGGCATCAGATATGTCATTGATGTAGAGTGCAAACAGAAGAGGACCTAAAGCACTGACTTGAGGCACTGTTGTTACAGAGGAGAATTTATTATGAGACATAACGAATTGTTCACGGTTAACTAGGTAGGAGCGAATCCACAATACGGCTGACTCAGAAAAGTTAAAGAAAGCTTTCAATTTAGCCATAAATATAATCTTAATCGACAGACTGAAAAGCTTTGCTGTAATCGAATAGTACTAGGATTACAGCTTGTCTGTGGTTCATGACCCAACAAAAATCTTCTGTTACGTGTACCAGTGCAGAATTAGTGCTGTGGTTAGGTCTAAATCCTGACTGAAGAGGTTCTAATAATGTGTTGCCTGTAAGATCTGATCTTTAACAATATATTCCAATGCTTTCGATAAAGTGGGAAGAATACTAATTGGACAGAAGTCGGTTGCACTAGTCACACTGCTAGTTTTAGCAAGGGGGCGTACCATAGATAGTTTTGAAATTGATGGAAAACTTCTATAAGTGACTGAAATATTAAAAATGTCAGTTATATAGGCCAGAATATGAGGAACAATATTAAATAGTGAGAATATTAAATCTTATCGCCCGAACTAGGATTCGAAACTCTGGACCACTGTGCCTCAACCTAGGATAACCACCTATTTTGTAGTCTTACAGCAAGAAACTCTATATTGCTAAAAGCTTTGATAGAAGCTTTGTTCAAATGTATACATTTGGTATGCTTTTAGCAAAATGTGCTTACTTGTCAATCAATTAATGAAGTTTAAACGTTAAAATTTAGAATATTTCAAGAATTTCTTGATAGGAAGTTTCAGAATATTTGCAGATACCTAATTCTGTGTGTTGAAAATTTTCAGTAATCAATCCTAATAAAAATGTAATTTTCTGTGTCATGATATTTGAAGTAAAAGTGGTCATTTGCTAATATAATAAAGATTTAGAACCTTGGAGTTCCTGTCTTCCTTGAAGAGAAATAAAACTAACTAACTAACTAACTCTATGGCTTATGGAACTCGCAAGTTCATCGCCGCAGTAACAAACGTTCGCCATTGGATTCTATCCTGGGCAGTATCAAGCCAGTTTTCATCACGAACACCTACTTCTCGAAGATCTCTTCTAATATTGTCCTCCCAACGACGTCTCGGTCTTCCCAATGTCCTCTTTCCATCGGGCCTTCCAACCAGGATAGAATATAATCTTCGTTTTTTCCCCATCCGAGCTACATGCCCTGCCCACCTTAGTCGTCTCGATTTCATTATTTTTACAACATCTGGTGAATCGTACAGTCCGTGGAGTTCTTCATTATGCAGTCTCCTCCACTCTGCAGTCATCTCGTCCCGTTTCGGCCCATATATCTTTCTCAAAACCTTATTTTCAAATACACGCAATTTATGTTCATCTGCTAGGGTCGTACTCCAACTTTCGCAACCGTAAAGTATTACCGGCAGAATAACCGCTCTGTATATTTTTAATTTTAATTTCCTTGATATTAGTCGCGATGTTAGAATTTTTGGACTGAGTAGAAACATGCGTTCCCCGATACTAAGCGACTTTTTATTTCTTCCGTGACCTCATTTTTGCTTGTTACGTATGCTCCCAAGTATTTAAATTTGTTTACTTTCTCTATGACTTCATCCCTAATTCTTATGTTTTTAATTCCTTCATTCCCTGTGCTTCGGCTTGTTATCATGTATTTTGTTTTATCTATGTTTACCTGTAGACCTATCTCATCGCACGCTTCTACTAAGACATCGGTGTTGCTTTGTAGTGCATCTATATCGTCCCCTATTAAATCTACATCATCCGCGTATACAAACAGTTGATTCAAACCATTCAATGATAGTCCCTTTTTGTCCCCTTTAATTTTTAAAATCGCATATTCTAACGCGAAGTTAAACAGTA
>JAGDQP010052538.1:0-13762 GCA_022664845.1 Lepisma saccharinum | reverse complement strand
TCGTTATTGTTGTTTTAATGTTAGAAATAATCTTTTATCGTATTCTGGATCATTCGAAATATTTTTTTTGGGGGGGGGGGATCCTATTTTGAATTGATTGAATATTTACAGCATGCAACGTTCCACAGTACTAATTAAGAATATAAGGATTTTGCATTTCCTTGGTCACATGTGAAGCAATAAAACTGGACAGTCGTTCTAAGATAAGGTCAAATCGGAGGTTTGCGGCTACCTTCAATTCAGACCATTTAAAAGTGTGGAGAACAGCTTCACTAACGAATGAGGGGAAAAAAGAATAGTTCCGAGAGGTACGTTATAAAGGGACAACAGTTGTCAGTGTAGATAATTGCGTACAACTTCTCATTAGCAAACAAGCTTACAAATAAGAAGACAAGGCTTTGAATTTTCGAAGTGGTATCAAATAATTCAACCGCATACTTCAGTGGCATGAACTTCATACTCGTATGGAAGTGGAGATTTTTACTCGTAGTAGTATTTGCAGACACAAGTTTTTATTGTCCTCATAACTTTTTTTCAGTAATCTTTGTTCTGAACGCCTGAAGTTGTTGTAACTCTGCATTGGTCATCTGAAAAGGCACAAAAATCTGTACTGTTGGTTTCAAAATAACACAAAATTATACAAAACACTAATTTGGGAACTGCAGACCTTCGGCTATATTTTGACATTAAGAAATTTTTAGCAAGGCTTTTATTTTTAAAATGGTAGTGAAACCAGGCTCAAATGCTTATAGATTCTCATCCTGCGTTAGCTAGCAAAAGTTTCACCTAAAATCGCACCAAGTTGCATAGGTTGCTGGTTTTATTCCGTAGGGGGATACTTTGTTTTTTAACCCAACCAATCGTTATTCCTAGTTTTAATTTTAGTTTGTAAGAGGGGACATAGCTGCGATGTTGTATATTCTCTGAGGGTATACGACAAACCTTTTGCCTAAAGCAGTTTCATGGATTTTTGGATGTTCACGTTGCGACTTCGTTAGAGCCGTAGAATAGATTGATTAAAACTGCAAGAACTATCGTCACGTTTGTATATACGGTGAAAGTTTGAGAAAATGATGAATTTAGATTTATCACTGAGAGATCACACATACTTTCGGTCATGTTAAAAATATAAGAGGAACATTCTCAATACTAGAGGAATGAACTCGAAGATGGGGACAAATTAGACCGTTAACCAGGGTTGGAAAAAAAAAAAAACAGAAAACCAGTTGTTTTTTTTTTAAATAGGTGTTTAGCAGGGAGACTGAATGTATACTCTGATGATTGCCATTAATTGTTGTATTTGTTCTACATGCGGACAACAATATTTTAATCCGTACTTATTCAATCACAACTCGAGTAAATATTAATTTTGTAAGTAATTGATGATTGGTTAACATAACTATTCTGTACTATGAACTTATCTTAATATACATTATTTTTAAATAGCTAACTTTTACAGTGGGATAATACACATTCAGCAGCACGCAAATGTGGGACAAAACTGCATAAAGTTAAGTTTTCTTTATACCGTATTGCTTTTACTCTTGAGTCTTGAGCCAGTATTTCTAAAAATAATAAAGATAAGTCCTGATGTCCTTAAAAGGAAAAACCAGCAGCAAATTCACGGCCTTAATCTTCATCCAAAGTTATTTCTTTATTGAATCAGCTAATTGGGAATCAATATCGCGCCATTGAATCCGCTAATTGGGAAAGCGTATCGAATAGCTCGACTGTTGGGATGAAGCTGTTGATTCATTCTATAATAAATTATATGCTATTTTTGATAAGTGTATACCGCGAAAGAGATCGAAATCAAATTATCCTGCCTGGTTTTCAAATTACATAATTACGCTGATCAGGAGAAAGGCATACCACCGTAGAAAATGGAAACAATCAATTGGGGATGCTACGTATCATTACGATAAATTTAATGAAATACGTGCTCACCAAAAGAGAGAGAACCTCCGCGTATAAAACATATTTGCCTAACTGCGAAAATAACATTTTAACCGATCCAAAAAGCTTCTGGACATATAAAAATAAAGGACGTAAATCCGAATGCAATGTACTAAATTACGAGGGTCAACTATTAAAAGGATGAAAAAGCTATAGTAAAAGCATTCATGAAGAACTTCCAGGTGACACACAAGGTGTCAAAATATAACCTTAATACTCTTGCACAACACAATAGTTCTGAACTTTTAGATCAATTATCCCTTGAACACGAACTGCAAGACGTAGAAAAAGCCATTAAAAAGACTGAAACCACGGACCTGATAAAGTGCCACCCTATATTATCAAAGGTTGCTCGAATATACTGAAATATCCACTACAAATACTTTTCAATAAGTCACTAGCTACCTCCGAATTCCGTAGTAAATGGAAACTTGCCCATTCCCAAATCAGGCGGTATGAGTAACGATATTATAAATTATCGTCCAATACCTATAATATCGGCACCAGCCAAGGTGTTCGAAATTATTATACAAGAACAAATATATTCACATGTTCGCTAAGTAATTTCTCCCTTCCAACATGGCTTCTTACCAAATAAATAGACTGTAACTAATCTTGTTGAATTCACACATTTTTTGGCTACTCAAATAAACAGTAAAGGTCAAAAATGACATCAATGCAGTCTCCAACTGGTGCAAATCAAACATGTTGTTATTAAACATTTCAAAATGTAGTGTAATGACTTTTACTAGAAAAAGGAGCTATTTGGAATTTGAATACAGTATCAATGAAATACCACTGGTCCGAGTAGATTCTGTCACCGATCTTGGTGTGACCATCCTCTCATTTGATATACACATTAAGAGTATTATTGGTGACGCTTTTAGGAATCTCGGGTGCGTAATGAGACAAGGAAGGGACTCTCGAATATTGATGTTTTAAAATCTTTATATACCGCGTATGTTCGATGGTCGAAGTTAGAATATGCTGCAGTAGTATGGCATCCTAATACAAAGAACACCACACGGGAAATCGAAATTATACAATCTAAATTTGTTTGCTTTTTAACATACAAAGAAATAGGAATATATTCTAAATTCGAAAACTACTTGGCCCTAGTAAACAAATACTCACTCCAATCTCTGGGAAATAGAAAAGTTAATTTTGTACTATCTTCTGTACACAAACTAGTACATAGTAAAATTCACTCAAAAATTATTATCCGAAATAAGGTTGCACGTTTCGCAAAGTTACTCGACCTCGTTATGCAGTCTTCGACCTCCCACCCCAAAGGACCAATGTATTAGATAAATCGCCTATTAGGAGAATGTGCTCATTATATAATTGTATTCTTAAAGCATGTCCAGAGTCACATATGTATTGTAAATACAAGTGAATTTCATTGTGATATAAAGTAATGAATTGTTTTTACAGAATCTCACCACAAAACATCAAATATGAATATATACAATATCTTGTAGAATGTATGATGAATGAACACTTAAACTGGTACATAACCTGTTGTGTTCAATAAATAAATAGACTGAAAGTGGGGGAAAAAAAAACTTTAAACAAGAATACTAATTTGGATCCTTTCTCTGTGCCTAATTTATTGCGAAGTTTTGATTGAATCAGACCAAACGATGAAAAAATTCACTCTACACTTGCAGAGGACACCTGGGCTGTAAACAATTGTTCGATTATGGGGAACACTTTGTCACTGAACTTATCTATTTCTGTTTTCGGACTCTTCCACCAGTCATAAGTGGTTATACGCTGTCACTTGGGGGCTAAAAAGGGTCTGCTGGAATGGTGGTGACTTTGCTTGAAAGTTGACAATTGTTTGTACTAGATGTGTATCAGGGTCAGATGTGTCCTAACTCTTAACTGGATAAATACTTGTTATATACTATATAGTTGTATTTACTTTTTTTAAATTACCATTTGGTTTAAACCAGCCAACCCTGCCGTTAACTGTCGGAATCTTCGTTTTAGACCGTGGTAGAATATTTATTTAATACGTCTTCGGTTCAGGACAGAAAATTTAGTCATCCATGATACCTTTTAATTAATAGCGAGTAACCTGTCCGGAACAGCAACAGCAGTTTGGTTTGGTATGTACTACGTTTTGTGGAATGTATATAATTTTCAGCCACTTTTGAATCACTGGTCCTCCCAGTGTTCAGATCTGCTAGGGTGTGTGTGTACAAGGATGTTTCTGAATGCTCGTCGGGCCAAGTACAGAAATGTTCAATCTTGCGTGCAGTCTTTTGTTTCCTTGGAAGACTGGGACTAGTGCTTATCCATGTAACGTTCATTATCGAAAATTCTTCAGATAGATACCGAGCGGTCATAGTTCAATTGGTATAGCGTTGACTGCATTCGAAATGTCCTGGGATTAATTCCGATATCTGGCCACCATGACTGGGTTTTCTAGAGCTGTTACTGTTACGAGACTAATCGTGGGATGGTACTTTCAAACTATTATCCCTGGCCGAATTCCGTCCCACGTCTCCTTCCCTATCTATCCCAGCCTAAGTCCAAAAATGTCTTTATCATAAGTTCAGTTCACTGCTGCAGACGCCGCTAGAGTCGGAGTTTAAGTGCGTACTAACTTCAAGCAGGTAGGTCAGTTTGTTATTAACAACATATCTTCAAATTATCACAGGTCCCGTTCCAACTTTAATATTCATTCTATCTGCGAAGTGTGAACTTTCAGTTCTTGTGTAATTTTAGAGCGGTTAACCAACACGGTTAGCTACGTACACGTCGACGATTAGCGTTCGACTGCGTTGAACACTGAAAAGTTTGCTTTGATATAAGCTGTATCATGGTCTAGCCAAAACTTATCGACATTCACTTGCATCTTGCAATCCATCATACACAACACGAACAAGGAATATCACTTCCAAGTAGTACTATTCACCGAGCAAGCGACATGGCTATCAGTTATACGTTATTGATACAATTGTGGCCTACGTTAGTGCTAAAAATCGTAACTGTTACAGTACTGACTTATGTCTGATAAGTGTGTGTTACATCTAAGCTAATGAATAACTTTTTCAAATTTTTCAGGGGAATCTTGTGATATTGATGGAATGGTAGCTCTTCTAGAATACCGAGATATAGATGGTGATAGCGTTCCAGTTTTCATGTTTTTTAAACACGGTTTAGAAGAGGAGAAACTTTAGGCTACATTGGGAACGGGTCATATCTTACAGGTAAGCCAAATTATTATTGAGTTAGTTGGTTTGATCTGATTTGTTTTTAGTCTGTTTATACATTTCTGTGTGACATTGACAGTAGGCACACGGTAGAAATAAACGTTTTCCTCATCAAAAGGTCTTAGTTTAGTTCTTGAAGTAGTATTTTGTATGGTGGAAGTTAGATATAGTAATGATTGATGTGCTATTAATGATTTTATGCCATGACTAGGAAGCATGTTTTAATACCGTGTATCTTCGTAGATAACATGGCGCTATACATGCAAGAGTAAATAGTTTTGCATTGTTTGTATCGGAACCTTGGCCTCTAGTTCTGATTACATGCCAAATCAGACACATTACTAACAATTATAAGTTGTAGGGAATGCGTACTAATTGCAGTAAGTTGGTGTTTTCAGATGTGAGAATCTTGTAAGCTATTCTGCTCTCTTAAGTCCTCAAAATAAAATCAAAATCAAAATTAAACAGAGGGACTAAGACAACACATTCAGGTCATTAGCGTCCACACCGGGACACAGCTGAACAGTACCCATGGGAGACAGTCGTCAAAACGTCGTAAATCCTTGAAAACACACTTATCACAGAGAAATCTTTTTAAACTGAAGTTATTAATAGTAAGGTACAAACCTTTATTGTTTTTTGCATAAATGAGAAAATCTCAATTGTCCCATAACATATTCGATAAACATGGTGTCTACCACCCTGGTAAACCAGTAATACACAGGGAATTTTATAAATCTGGAATACTTAGGGAAATTTGAGGTGGACCTGTCCCGGGACGGCAGAGGTCGTGGGATCGATTCCCACTGTGGACCGGATAATTTCAGTGTTAAAATCCTCTTATTTTTAAAGATTTTTTTTTTCGCTTGTGGAATACCAATAATGTGTAAAGATTCGTGGAGTGAGTGGTGGTGGGATTAAGAAAATGTTATTACGTATTATTTACATGATCCACTATACTAAGAACTCGGGGAATTTGAAAAAAAAAAAAAAAAATATCGTGGAAAACCTGTAAAACTCAGGGAATTGGTAGACACCAGGGATAAACAAACAGATCAGAAAAATATTGCTAAACTAAATTAGCTTCTCAATATCAGAACTTTTTCAAACACACAGACGAATCGAATCGTTCTTTCTTCAAACAAATTACGCTAAACCGAACTAGCGCCTCAACAGATGTCTAAACTCGTGAACTTAGTCAGAAACTGAATTAATACAGCCTTTACACTGATTTTAATAACTGAATAATACTTGTAACATCATCATCATCTCATAATTTCCTTTAGACGAGACAGTTAACTCTGAAGACTACTATTACGTCAGAACACATGTCACGAATTTAGGTTTCACTATTCTCTTTAACTCTTTTAAGCAGATTACGAAACAAAAATTCTAATTTAAATTATCGTTCAGATAGTAAGGGCAGCTAATAATTGAAAATCCATAGGCCGGCCTCATTGTGATCGTTGTAGGAACACAAGACCGTTACATTAACAGGGTTATACAAATCTGAAGTCAGGGAGTTTTATATTAGTCAGGATAATAGTAGAAAACAAAATGTTAAACCTCAGGGAAAATTGTCTGCCCCGATTTGATTTGCAAACCCCATGTCGTAGGTCAGGAAAATTTGTTTGGCATGAATGTTGGAAATTTGCCTCAGATTGTGGTGTTGGCATTTATTGAAAAAGTTACAAATACAGAAAAGTTAATCTTGTGTAAACAGAATTTTACTCCATACTTTATATGTTTTAGAATAGCACTGTTCTTTCTCTTAAAAAGAAATTACTCATTGACGTGTTCTCTCATAAAAATCATATTCTTCTCAGATGAACAGAATAAACAGATCACCTAACGTCTAGTAAACAAAAATGCCAACTTAACATCAATAAACAGGATAGGCTACTAATGAACTTACTAAGTTACCTGGCCTCCAAGGTAGGTAACAAAGAGTTTTAGAATGCTTAAGTAGTATAAATAGCCTCTTTAAAATTAATGGGAAATTAACCACAACTAAGACAATACCTCAAAATCTTTATTTATAAAAGTTGGTTAGGAAGTTTTACTTCCCTTCTATCTAGCCAGACTAATTTTTAGTCTGTTAAAAAAAAAAAAATATATTTTGTGCGCCATAGGCTACTTTCCTAATATGTGTTACTTTTGTGAATGTTAATAGTAGTCGTGGTGGATTTTCAGGAATTCGTATTAATTTTGCAATTTCTCGGATGTTTTTGGGGACGCGTTCTCTATTTCGTGGTATAGGTGTGAGGGAAGACAATTTTTCATACAGAAATGTAGAAAAAAAAATCTGTATCTAAAGTAAAAACTGGGGAAACTGAAAAACACTAAACTGGAGGGCACTGTAGTTTTTTCTTCTTTTTTTAAAAGCCATATTGCGGACTTAAACTCCAGTAAGTTCGTTAATTTTGATTTCCTCCCTCGCAAGCGTTCGTTTAAATTTGGTAATTATTATTCAATGTATCCAAACTTCATTCTCCTTGAAGTTTCTGGGGCACGGTGGCTCAATGGTAAAGCGCTCACCTCTGGTGCTAGGGGTCGTCGGTTCGATCCCTGCTCATGCCATGTGGTGAACAAACGCCGTGTGCGTGAGTTATCTCGGGGTTCTTTCATTTCCTCCCACTTTCTGCATTCTACCAATTCATTTCATCATCTATCCGGCCTGAGCCAGTTGCCTATAGGCTTTAGAAATTCAGATTTTTGAAGTTTCTGGGAAATTTATCGAATCAAAATATTTTTGACAATCTTCGAGATTCCTGTTATTGTATACAGTGGGTGGTGTCTTATACCTCAACTAGGAATGACAAAATATGGGTAAAGAACTGACCCGGAAAGCTATTCGGAATTTAAGTATCCTTAGGCGAATAATGTTATTGGAATTTTTGGCTTTTCCTGTTGAGTTGGTGTGCTTTCTTAATTACTAGTTACTCCTACTGTTCCTAAAAACTAATTGAAGAATATGATTCCAAAACTCGCTCAGTCCATTTTCAAACATTTGGAGAATTAAAACTGACGAGTTCTCAGATTACATAAAAAATCAAGACCTATAAGCCCCAGTTCACATATGCTGCGGCTTGTCTGCGAACACTCTGCGGCGTTCAAGCACGAATAGCAGTTTAAACAACTATCGCAATGGATGCGCACGTTCGTGCAATAGTAAAAATAATTTTCTTAGATATGAAATTTTAACTTTCTCTTTTTATTCAAATTGAGAACATGCTGGTTTTAAAATAGGATCAATGGTCCTGTTTCCAAACCGATATGTTTTTATTTAAAATGAAATAATGTTGATGAATTCATTTGTATGAAAATTATTTCTCAGTGTAAAAATAAAAACTGCTTTATTAATTTTAAGAAACAGTATTTTAAAATGCATTTACGAGCAAGAAATTTCGTCGACAATTCCATCCATATTATTATTATTTTCATTGGAATATTCCTACCATATAATGAGAATATTGTACCTGCAAGTGTGGAAATTTTCAAGTTCTGAAGGTATTCTCTGTAGGTGGGAGTGACAGTTTATATGGGGAGGGGGTTTGCTGCAGGGTTGGCTGGTTTAAACCAGTTTTTTTTTTTAATATCCATTGGTTTAAACCAATAAATAAATAAAAGCAAAAATGCCACAATTAGTGTGAACTTCATGGTGACGATTTCACAACTATCTGCGATAATTTTATATAATTTTCGCCTTGTAATCAAGTGTTCGTCCACTTTGAGCTGTAGCTGTAGGTCCTGTCCTTCATAACCTCGCTGCTGCATAAGAACATTAAGGAGAAACAAACTTATTTCTATCCATATGTAATATAAATGGGACTCCATAGTCAAGTGGTTAGAGCATTGGACTCATGTCCGCGTGGTCGTGGGTTCAATTCCCGGATGGAGTTCCACTTTTCGGCGTCCACCCAGCGTCGAGGAAAACTGTGGAGTCACGTGAGTAAAGACGTGACGGCCACACTCGGTCTAGAAAGCCCCTGATACGCCTGTTCATGTTTAGGTGCATGCAGTGCTGACCACAGCCGTCACCCAGGTGGAGGCAGTTCCACCAAATACGAATAGATGGCGTTGGGACAGGCTCAGGGCCTATCGCCCTGTCACGCCAGTGATTATTATTTATATGTAATATAAACAAATAAAGCAAAGCATTTAAACAAAAGAACTTTTTTTGTAGGGGAGGGGGCAGTTTTTGCCAACCCTGGTTTGCTACCATTATTTTGCTTCACATTTTTTCCTAGATTATTATTTAAAGGCCGACAATTTTTATGTCCCTCTTGGAATCGAACTCGACCACTTCTAAGAACATGTACTGGCCGATTTATAATTTTTTCCGAGATTAAAATCAAGTAAGTTGAAATTGAAAATATACAGAACTGTCGTTCTGCCGGTAATACTTTACGGTTGCGAAAGTTGGAGTTACGACCTTAGCAGATGAACATAAATTACGGGTGTTTGAAATTAAGGTCTCGAGAAAAATATACTTGCCAAAACGGGATGAGACGACAGGAGAATGAAGAATACTGCATAATAAAGAACTCCACGGAGTGTACGACTCACCTGATGTTGTAAGAATAATGAAATCGCGACGACTAAAATAGGCAGGCCATGTAGCTCGGATGGGAGAAAAACAGACTATATTTCATCTTGATTGGAAAGCCGGAGGGAAAGAGACCGTTGGGAAGATGGAGACGACGTTGGGAGCACAATATTAGAAGGGGTCTTGGAGAAATGTCTGTAGTGAAAACTGGCTTTCTTGCCCAGGATAGAATCCGATGGCGATCGTTTGATACTGCGGCGATGAACTTGCGACTTCCGTAAGCCATAGAGCAAGTAAGGATAACATCATATTTCAATACAAAATAAATTATCAATTTACCTCCAATTATTCATTTTAATATTCGGTCAGACTTTATTATATTATTATTATTATTGGGCTGATAATTCTCTACTTAAAATGGAGAAAAATGTGAAGAATCTCCATTTTCATAATTGAACAGTTGAGAAAAAAAGAATAGATTAAGAAAAAAGATTCCAAAAGAGACAAACCGCGCTAGTGTGAACCATCCAATGCTGTACAATGGCCCATAAGCTTGCGTGCGGCTGCCGCATCGCATGTGTGAACCGAGGCTAACACGGCACAAAACAAACTTGAATCACCGGCAGTTATAAAGTAAAAACGACTGCCCGTGGTACGAGCCCACATGTTAATTTAAAAAAGAAAAGAAGAAACCTCAGAAATAGAGTAAGTTTTGGAATCATACTCGTTCATTTACAAAGTACACCTTAATTGCTAAGGGTAGATGACAGGCTTGTGTTGTGTAGATATACTGTGACCAGTAATATTAACTGCTTTTTCTGGTGTTGTATGAAAACGTGTAATATTGCAATTTGTGAATGTCCATAGACAAACGTCTGAAAATTAGACTGCATGTTGACTTTGCTATCTACAGAATTTAGATGAGCGAGTAGTTAAAATTTGATGTGTTGAAAACAGGCGCTGTACGGCATTGCTGACTTGTAAAATAGCTAACAATTAGTAGTGTAACACATACAAGCAGTAACGGGCCCATATATCACTAACTTTTTATTGTAAATATTTTAGAAAGCAGCAAATTTAAACTTTCATTGAATTTGTTATACCTGATATAAGTTACGGAAGAGACAGTAACCGTTCCGTGTAGACACATTTGTGACGTCACATACTGTTATTGTTGATCATTATATTCGATGTTTATTGAAGGATGGATTAATGATTAGATCTCCGAGACTCAAGTCCCCGTCCATTGTCAACAACTGCTTTGTCGGGCCTTGCAGAGTTGAGCAGTGACTGTGTACACCATAGTTAAAGGAAATTTCTTACGTAAACAGGCAACGCAGTTCTTGTGGAAACTCAGTTGGAATGGCATTGCCATATGTTGCAGGGCTACGGTAACGTTAGAACTCGACCAACACACACACACAGGCATTTGTTTCAGTGTGCGACAAATCGTCTAGGTGGTCATAAAAACTACAGCAGAGGCTAGCTTTAGTTCTGAGATTGTAGGGTAACATTGCTTTACATCCTTTCGCTGAACACAGGTTCTTTAGTCCTTGACATTTTAGCTTTGAAGGGTTTGTTCCCAGAGCTTTCGTAACTTTATACAATCAAATGCGGATATCGTAGTTTGAAACCTTGAGGAGAACTATGTGCAATCTTGTTCAGTAATACCAGATGTGTAAATATGAAACAGGAATTTGTGCATAGGCGGTGTTAGCTGTCACTGTGGTTACCGTAAAACTGCGTCCTTGGCGCCACTTGCTTGTTTTGACTGCTGATAACGATTTGCAACTCACAACCTGACAAGTTTCAGGAGAATAATTTTATTCGTTAACCATTTCTTGCCGCCGCCTCCTAATTGTACGCCTTGTGAAGCGCCCTCCCAACAGTTTCACGTGCCTGGGAGGCACCTAAATAGTGTGTACTCTGTCAGACACACCAAGCACACCAGGTTTTTAGTCAATTCACGAAAGCAACAGACTGACTTGTATAAGTCTGTAAGACAAATGTTTCGGGGCAAGGTGATCTGTGTATACACAACCGGGGGACGGGAGTCAGATTTAATTTCGTCCCCACTCCCAACCTCAAAATGACCTAGAAGTTAGTCTATCTTAGCAAGCACATGCTTAGAATGGAATGCAGGGGTTATACCTTGAACTATGTAGGGCCTTCCATTCAAGAATGCTAAATCAGCAACATACAGGCCCAATATATACTTTTAGGGCTCGACTTTTTCTTCTTGTATGCTGGCATCTAAAATAACGAAAAGATAGTAAAGCAAGTTTCATTAGTTTTAATGATTCGATATCTTTATCAATAAATCATAAATATAAATGTAGAAATGACTAAAGGATTAGTTATACGAATCGCTTATTGGCTTGAGACAGTTCTTGGATTTACATTTGTAGTTTGCAAGATAGATTCCTACTTAAAGGGGGGGTGGGGTGAACCCCTTAGTGATTTTCCTGTTCATTGAGTGTACTGAACGGGGATACTTCCATATTAAAGTTGTAAAAGTGTCTAATAAAATAGGGCAAATATTTTACTATTATATGTTCTTGCTAGCTGTGTAGTTATCTATTCATTGACTAGTGTTAGTTATTTTGATTTTTGTTTTTTCTAGGCTAACATCAGAAAGAATCCGCAATGAAAATTATTTGGAGTGGTGACGCTGACATTCAGCATTATTATTCGGAGGAAATGATGTTTTCCAGTTCCAAGGGAATTTAAATCATATTTTAAATATCAGAGTATACATAAAAGCTTCTGAATTGAGACTGTAAATATGTGTATTGCCTTTATATTTATTAATACTGGAAGATGGGTTAAGACAAATATTGCATATTTTGCCTTCCACACAATAAGGTGAAATTTTTGAAATTTTCAATAAACAAAGCTTGAAAAGATTATTCTTGTTTGTGATTTTAAGGTCGTAAAATGATTTTTTGGGGGTAAATTTTGTCTTTCAGTTATTTATGTACGTACTATAAAGGCCAGATTGTTTTTCTTTCATCTGCTTTCACATGTAAGGAAATTATACTTTCAAAATGGGAACTAAATTATACACAAACACCACATAAGTACTTACACAGAATCAGATACTTGGTGGAAGGTTGTTGCTTCTAAGTATCACAAAGCAGTGCATAATGAAACAATGTCAAGACAGTACAAAGCCAAATAAAGGATACAATATTAACTGCAAGTTTCATTACCGCATGCCAAAATTAATTTAAGAATTAGGGCAATGCAAGTATAGTGGTCAGAGGCTTATGCAGCACAGTAAGGAAATTGGTATACTTAGTGAATTCCAACTCGTCTGTGTATGACGTCAGAGTAAGTTTCTCTCAGAGCAAAGAAGGGATCGTTCAGTCGTGTGTGTGGTTTATATATATATATATATAAGCAAGAGAAATTTTCGTAAAATTAAGAGAAATCAGGAGTCAGATTTAATGGATTATAAATTTACACCGCCGACTAATTTTCAGATTACTCTAATTGAATGTAATGTCCGGATCAACTTTTTTTTAATAGAATTAGCTATCGCCTGAATATAAATTGAGTATTTCTCAGTTAAGGACACCAGACATGGATCACTTCTCCACAGGAAAGAGGAGTCAAATATGTAACGTGTGTATAGAACTTATTAAGAAATGGACTTACCAGTTTTTCTTTATAGTGCCCTAATAGCTTTACTAATTTGCATTTGAAACCTACGCTGCTCTAACTCAAATTAACTATTTTGCCGTACTCGCAAGAGTACTGAGTTACTGACTTCGTAATAGCTCCTGTTGCTTAGAGTAAGCTACAAGCAGTCAAGATGTTAAAAATTTGCGAGTGACGTAGTTCTTTTTGAATTAGTTTTAATTGGATTCCTAGCTTGACATTACAAACCTCGCACTAATACAGTGATGATAAATATGTGGAAAATAACTACTTCTGAACGACGTTTACTGTACATCTGAAAAACCTGCAATTAAAAATAGAAAATCATTTGAAATTCAAGGAGATTGCGAAATCAGGAGTCTCGACAACA
>JAGDQP010052537.1:0-13762 GCA_022664845.1 Lepisma saccharinum | reverse complement strand
GTTTGCATTTCAAATTCGATTTCGAAAACATACCAAATGAATGCAAGGCACAGACAACTTTCCTTAAACCAGGAGACCATTCATTTCTGGTCAAAAGCATCTAACTTGCCTTTTAGCTAAATTCCTTGCTGTAATTTTTAAACAGACAGAATTGAGTAAAGCAGGGAATAACTGTTTTGATGGGAAAGAGAATCTGTGCTCTTGTTAATGCAAACATTAAAAAATCTAGCTCCGATTGATGTTATATTTCATTCCATTCATAACAAGCTTGTGATTTCCTGTACAAAAAATTATTTTAAAACAGTAGCTTTTCGAGGTTTGAGATTACTGGTATCTCCGAGTATTTCAAGTTATTAGATCTCTATTTCCCCATAGATGTTTTCTAGTTTGAGGACCATTTCTATATACTTGGCCATAAGCGGCCTTCTTTATCTCATTGAAAATTATTGTTATGCATAATTTAGGAAAAAAGATCTGTCCCGTCGTGGATTACGATACGTAAGATACATGAGATTCGTTGATAGTGTCTTACTGGTATAGCAAAATAAATCCGAGTTTGAATATATATACGTACACAACGGTTCTAGCCAATCTTTCACAACTGAACATAATATTTGGAAAACTTTTTTTTCCTTCGCGCGTGTAGATCGTGGTTCAGTGCAAAACACCATAATAAAGAAATAACCATATAATCCATGCTTACAACAAGAATATATTACAAGATTGGCAAAACGCAGAAAATAAGTCCATTAATAAGAATTATTTTGTCCTCCACACAGTGACATTTTTATGGCGGGAAAAACATCAACTTTCCGAAAAGTCACACAGCATTGAAACGTATTTTCAGCCAGTACATCAGAGCAATCTTGTACCCTACAAAAACTGCAGAAAAGTTCGATAAAACATAGCGTTTATCGAAAAATAGAAAAAATTATTTTTTCAGAATATCTCGCCCCACTCGCTGGAGCTACTCAGCTGTGAACTACTTTATTTACAATGACTATACATATATATACAATATTGAAGTTGAATAGACTTACCAGTTACTGGTTTTGAGATACTCTTACACCCCGTTCTTTTCTTAACAACCTCCCCTATGTTCAAAGTAAGTCTGGAACCAATAATTGATAAAAACCCAGCTGAATTTAGAACAGGGATACCAGTCTTCAGGGGTACATCCACAAAGGTATCAAGGCTATATAAGAAGTTCGTGGTACAAGGGATATTGAAACCTAGCATGAAATTATATAACATTTTCGATGAACACAAGAGGATAATCGAAGCTGACAGACGGATGGCATACGAAATTAAATGCTCATTTGATAAATCTTATGTTGGTCAGACCAAAAGAAAAATCAAGAAAAAGTAAAGGAACATCCGAAATACATAGCAAAACAAACGGGAAAATCAGAATTGTCACAACTCATAAAAGAGAAAGGGCTCCATATCATGAGAAACAAAAAAAAAAAAAAAAAAAAAACTGTCAGAACAAAAAGAACGGGACATGGGAAGCAGCTTACATCATAAAAAGAGGGGACGAGTAACTTCCAACTCTGTTAAACCACATTGTTGTATTTATGTATAGTCATTGTAAATAAAGTAGTTTACAGCTGAGGAAGCTCCAGCGAGTGGAGCGAAATAATCTAAAGATTTTTTTTTAAATAAATGGTGTGTTTTATTAAGGTAAAATGAACCCCGTTAATTTTAGAAGCTTTATTATATAGAAAAGTTATTTACAGGGTTTAAACGTTAACTATTCTCACGGTATGAATTTCTCTGATGAGAATGAGATAAAATGTGAATGCCAGCATACCTACATTGGAATCGCAGAACTAAATCTGAAGACCAGAATTAAAATTCACTTAAGAGATACGAAAACGGCCAACTCAGTTTCAAGTTTGTCCAAACATTAAATCAAACTAAACATAACACGCATCTTGCCGTATTATATACAATTATGATTCACATATTGATATTCTGTCAACGAAATGTACTATATAATAATCAAGAAGACGTCCTTCAATGCAGATAGGCAGATGTTAAATAAAGCCTGGTTTCCTTTCTTACTAGGAAAAGGCACCATCGCAAATCCGATACAAACATATTTGCATCTGATACAACATGCCATGTATCTCATAAAAATTAAAGGTACTGTGGACAGAAGGAGAGGAGCTAGGGGTCCCGAACTTTAAATTTCACAAATATGATATAAATTTAAATGGAATTTATTGAAAACGGTTGAATAATGAAAATGAAACTCTTACAGAGTAATGCTGACTAAAAGTAGTAGTAAAAATTGTGCGAAGCATCGCCACATGCGAAGTAGTGTTGCCAACACGGAATAAAATTAATTTTCTTTTAAAAACGTCGTATTCTAATAAATACACTAAAATATCGTTTATCCAGAACGTTTAAAAAAAAATCGTCTCTTGCAAAATACCTATGCATCGTATTCAAGCGAATGCGTCTTATTAATTCTCTGCAGTGTTTATTGTATTTGCCCACATTTTATTAAAGAATATTTTGTCTTTGTAATATAAACCATTTTGTTAATGTACTTCCGTATTTGCAGGCGTTTATAACAAAAATAATAAAAAAAAACTCTTAAATTTTGTTTAAGCGGAAAGGTCCGGTCCCATGAAATCCAAATAAACGATGTTTTAGTGTATCTGGTAAAGAAAAACAAAACAATGAAGTTTTGTAGCATATGTTGCAAATCCTGGAAGACACACGGGCTGAAATAACACAGTAAGTCCTAATCAAAATGTGTACTAATCAGGCAACAACTTCAAAATGGTCTAAGGGGTGTTACCATGAAACGATTTCTTAATACAGAGTGAACAAAAAGTCTGGAAATATTTTATTTTTAAAACGCTTAAAGAAATGGAAAGCACTTATTGTATACTTGGTGGAAGGCTCTACCGCTTAAAAAGTACATTCATTATGCCCATTGGTAAAGTCAGTTATGCCTTAACTTTATTTTCTTGGGAGATCGTGAAATTTACCATTAGTATTGAGTAGTTGATTAAAACTTACTGAAAAGACCTTTTCTGTATGAAACGGTTAAAGAAATGAAAACTGGAATCAAACCAGTGAGAACGTTGTAGAGACGTATGAGAGGTATAAATGACATGGGTCGCCAACTTGAAATTGGCCATCGTATATCTTATCCGAATTTTTTAAATACACGAGCGTCATGCGATACATTAATTTAGGTAAAGAAAAATATTCGTAAAATTGGTTTTAACATCACTATTTTTGTAAGAGGAGCATTGAATAAGTTTGAAGATGATGGCACTACTTTCACATGTGATTATCGCTTACGGAAATAAAGTTAGGTAAATCCTAGGTTCGCGAACGTTTTTCCCAAAAAGAGAAGTCCAAATTGATATGTCCCATCACCCTCGTCGTATTTAAAAATTTCGAGTAAGATATACGACGCCATGTTCGTTTCTTGAACCGTTTCAAAAAGAAAAAGACTTTTCAATAAGTTTGAATAAACTACTCAATACTAATGTTATATTTCATTCCCACAGAAATATTGTTATGGCAAAATTGACATCTTTAATGTAATTCTGATAAAATTTGAGTTCAGATAGATTGAACCATTACATTACACCCTTCCTATCTGAAATAAACAAATGAGATTCAAGAGGTTGCCTTCAAGATGGCAACCATAATTAATATACTATCTAAAAGTCGGCACTTTTCCCGAATGTATAATATTTGCTTTCCATTTATGTACGCATTTTAAAAATAAATCGATATTCCCAGAGTTTTGTTCACCTTTATTAAGAAATCATGATATGGCAACACTGCTTCTGTCATTAAAGTTTTACTTAATGTTGTTGTTAGCACTTACTGTGTCCAGAAATCAATGTATCGATATGTAAATTTCCGAGATTCTGAATTTCCAGTGCATATATCTTACGTAGTTTGCAACACTGTGTCAGAAAAGTTCATTATTTTGTTCCTGTTAGTAGTGCCTCGTAAATATGTTTTAATTGGTATATAGTGTTACTTTTTTTTTTTTTTTTTACATAGCAACACTGCTTCATTGAACAGTTTTATATTTAAATGACAATGTGATATTGAATTTAAGTCTAAATACCACTTTTACATCACTATGTGAAGTTTCAGAGCTCCAAGACTCATAACTCCTTTTCTGGTGGTCTTTTGCACCTTATGTTATATGTCATTATGTTATGTCATACTAGCGCGACAACCACTTGGACCCTTCCTTAGAAACCCTGCTAAGTAAAACTTGCGATTAAATTCAACCTTTATAGCTACCCCAAATAAAGAGGTAATTAGAATGATTAGTTTTCAAGTTATTTATTTACTGTATACAATACATCATTTTACAAATAGCACAAACATGTAACCAGAATACACTTTTACTAGTGTATATTTATCATATTCTTGAATTGCCGTCTTCCATTCTTAGTTCTTCGTAATCGTGCCCATTTCAATTATTCTTAAAATAATGTAAATACTTAATTAGCACAGGTTTCTCGATATTATTTATATTATATTTATTTATTTGCTTGCATTCACTCTGACGAAGTTTTATTGCTGAAACGAGACGTTAGGATTGGTTAGTGTATTCTAATGCACAGAAGTTTAACATGAGTTGACAGCATAAGTACAGTCAATTCCAACTATTTGTTGAATAGTATAAACGAAAGAATATGTGAAATAATTAAAATGTTTACCCCTGCTTCATACTTTAATAAATAGAATTTTAATTTAAGCACCTCTCGCAATGCAACTCGCCAGAGTTTGCCGCTTTAGGAAACAGAACATGGCAAATGGAAGATGAGTCAAAGGATGGTCTTCATGCTCGGTGATGGCACTGAATTTTCCATGATCTACAGTCTGGAACTTTCATCGTTAAAAAAACATATCTGGTATAACTCATCATTGTAGAGACGCAGTGAGCAGAAAATAAAAGTATACACATGTAGTTTTCCACATCTGTTGAAGCCAACTGTTGCGTCGAGCAGTAATGGTGCGAACTTCTAACGCCTTCAGTTAGAGACATTTCAGAAACTTTTCCATGAGTAATATTCAACGTTCACTAGCTGCCATAGGTGCAAGTCAGTGACGCAAAAAATACATTGCTAACTCACAAGTCCAGGGATTCTTTGCCTCATTTGGTCTCAAGAACATTGACGTTAGTCATTGGAAAATTGGCGACTGATTGGCGGGTCATATAATTCCCATTTCAGTCGGATGGAAGATGTGGGTCTGGCTCAGCCCGAAAATGTCGTGGACCTGTTTGTCAACAAGGATAATTCAAACAATCGGTAGGTCATACTGGTGTTGGCCATGTTTAAGTGATACACGTTGTGAACTCTGGCGTTTTGGAAATTCGTTGACCGATTCATCGTTTGTAACCATGTGCGCCAAATCTGCATCCGTTTAAGATGATCACGCGTCCATGAGACGGTGAATATTGTCAAAAAGACATTGGTCATCTCGCAGTTCATCTGAGGAGCATTCTACTGTATGGATTGGTCAACCTGGTTGCTGGACACGAAACTTCTAGAATGCCTGTGAGATGTTATTCGGGCTATAGATTTTGTATTTGTGGAATGGAGTAAGGACTACATGGATAGCTATACCTGCTTTTATACTTTGTACCTCATACTGTTACCACTTTTACCTAGACTTGAAGTGGCCCTGCTTTGTACTACGCGAGGATCCCATGAATTCTTTCCGCTCAGTGTGTATAGGGAAAAATTAAGACAGATCATTTCTTTGACCTTATTTTTAAACTTTTTTTTTAAAATGTTAAGTAACTAACATGTAAGAACATCTATATTTGATCCCTTATGCAGCTTAGTGATTTACGAAGCCCTGTGAATATATAATTTATAGAACATAGCCGATACCTTTATAAAAATGAAAGCTACACTTAAGAGAATGTACTAATGCTTTTGTGTTATCAAAGATACTTTAAACTTCCATATTTTATTATAATATAACCTTTTTGTCTTTTTTATTTTTAATATAAACAGACACAATTGTTATAATGTGCTTATCAAATTCTCTTTTTTAAATCGACCTTCTATATATGTATGCTATTTCTTTTAGTGCGAGTATCACTCATAAAATTTTGTGCTGATTTTAACGCATAGCATAAAATATATGTTGTAATTTTAAGAGTGCTCTTTCTGTTTATCTTGACTTTATTGACTGTAGAGAAAACTATCTTCAGAATGAAAGAGAAAGAAATTGAATTCTGCTGTTGTAATTAGTAACTGCAGTTTTGAATCGATGTTTGCTCTTTAAAATTGTAAAATAATATGAGGACAGTTTACTTTAATTGAACTGAAGTAAAATAGCGTTGATGTAAACTTTTATGTTTCATCTGAACAAGAGTTATCATTGAGTTTGATTTCTAATATTACCGCGATAGAAAATAAGTTCGCAAAACATTTTGAGTGATCCTCGTATGTATTGTAGTCGCCTCGTAACATTGCTTGTGTGTCTTTGTGTCGTTCAAGTGTTGTTATTAATTACCAGATCCGAAAGTGGTACTTCCGCCACTTGGCATACCTCTGCTCCATCTCAAACTGCTGTTCGTGCGTCCCACGGTAGTATACCAAAGTATGCAACTGATGAAGACTGCATGGAAGAGCGTGCTCATCTACTGAAAAGACGGTACGTTATTTTGTTCAATGTATGCACGAATATAAACATCTTAATGTTCGTCACAATTTTAATTTTATTTTAAGCTGTTGTATATTGATGGTAGGTACTTCGAGTAGCTGAACGGATTAATCTTTATTTGGGTTAAAATAAGGAAGTTGCCATTGTTGTATTTCAATTTTTTCATGAGGAAACAAAGCACGATATTACAATTTTGAGCTCGTAGAAGCTTAGTAATTATGGAAAGCTGTGAAGTAAAGTGGTAAATACTTTGATAGTGTAACTCAGTGTTTGGTACAGTAATTTGAAGTCTTTAGTTACTGTGGAGCGTTAGTCAAGTATATATTGTGCATTTGCTGTAGATTGTTTCAAATGTCAGCGATTTAATCATACACAATTTACGTGCCACATGGAGCCGCGCTGTGTCAAGTGTGCTGGTCCTCATCTCACTGCCAATTGTTCAAAAACTTCTCGTTCCGAACCTGCCAAATGTGTAAATTGTGGATCTGACCATCCTGCGAACTATCAAGGTTCTAGTTTCAAGAAGTACAAAGCCAGTCGAGTCTCACCTCCTGCTATGAAGTCAACTTCGAACTCAAACAGTCCAAAGGATTCCCAGCCTAAGAAAAGTTCTTCACCGCCAAAGACTACTCCTGAAGTGCCGGATAATCCAATGACAAAATTTGGTCAGACCAGTATTCCCCAACTTCAGAGCCTTAAAATTGAAGAAACCAAAAGTATTATTAATCAAGGCTTAAAAACGCTTCAATCCGCATCCGATATTAATACCGTATTTATGGTCTTCATGGAAATTTTTGCCAAGATTTTATCTGCCCAAAATTAAATTTGATTACACATCAAGCCATGAAATATTAATATTACTTCAACAGTATACTTTGTTTACTTGGAGCCTCACTTTTGTGATTCAAGTTCATTAGGCATTTCCTTTCCTTCTTCCTCTACTACTGTTGTCATGGAAACAGTCTTTATCTCTGATTCATTTGTATCACTTCATATACGTTTTTCAGGGTAGCGACAGTTGCTGCCCTGCACATTCCTTGTACGTTTTCTCTCATCAAGCCATTCCATTTCAAATTGAAGGCATGGGCTCACGCCCGAAACTTCTACTTTCATTTCTAATTCGCCACATTCTTCTGTCTGACTGTCTGATTGCAGTTTTAAATATCATAAATTGATTACTAGAAAGGCAATTACAAATCGAGCGTCACTTTAACATTCAAAGAAATGGAAGGATATGGACACGTCAAGACATTTTAATTTGGTAAAGCAGCTGCGTTAGCGGCGGCTTTCATACCTAAAAGGAATTCTAGCCCTTCTCATTGATAATGCCCAGTGCTACAGAATGTTGTCTAGCAGAACATTGTAGACTCTTTTGAAGGGTCATTTTCAACCTCTGCGCGCACAGTTTGTAGAGCGCCTGGACTTCCTTAAACATAGTAAAAATTGTGATCTTAGTGCTATATCCAATTGAAGTGATTTGACGCGTCGGGATCTAACCATTTCTTCCAGTGTTAAGATGACTTCTGATTTTAAATCGTGTAGTAGTTATCGTGTCATAATTTTCAAAAAAGCACTCTACGTGCAAATTCATGATAACTAGAGTTTTGAACTGCTTTACAGATTACTGTGATAAATTGCGCGCTGTCTAATATTATTCGAATTCGATACCAATTCTATAAAATATAGATAATTTTGCTGCACCCTTTATTATAATAGTCATATGAGCTTCTGTCAAAATAGTCCTTGCACAGAACAATCACAGCACCGCTGCAAGGCCTAGAATTCGTTGCTGAAAGTGTGTCTTTATCAACATATCATTCATGTATCCTCTGTGCGACTTGGCCTGTACCTGATCGTCGTCTTAAATTTTCTTCCCTTCAGTTGAAAGAAGAACACGAAGCTATATCGGCAAAAATGGAGAGTCAGGGACGGTTGTATAAAGGGGTAGGGGTTGAGGAGCGTCGTCATACAGTTATCTTCAGTGCATCGCAAGTTACGTTCGCTTGTTAGATTTCGCTCTCAATAATAATTTCTTCCTAGCCTTTCTTCATTCCAGCTTTCCGGCAGTGTGCACAATGCCATACTATCTTTTTCTGGCGCTGTAACATTTTTTATTTTCCATTTTTTCGCATCTTTTACGACTCCCGTGCATTGGCCAGACAGGCAAATGTGATCTAAGCCTGATGGTTGACGTCCCTCGGGAGCAGGGAAGGGGAAGTTAGATTCAGGGCATTTCTCTAAAAATTCCGTCCCTATCGGCATTCAACTGATGCAACTGAGGGGAGATCCTAAAAAATGTAAATCAGTGTGGCCAGCTGCAGATTTCGAACCTGTGTGACTCCCTAAAGCCGCTCCGTATTTCACGACCGTCAATACTGAACCACAGGGTTGGGTTTGTCCATTTATAAATTTTTTTCATTCTTCTTTATTTAATGTCTCCATTCATTTCTTTGTCTTTCTCTTTTCACTATTCTACAGTTTCTTATTCTTCTAATGTGCCCGAATATCTTTCCTATTTCCTTCTCCCAAAAGCTATTTTAAATACTCCTTAAGAATTTTATGTCCGGCCAGAATTCTGTTTCTGTTGTAAGTATGTTTCTGCCTTGCATGTGACTATTGGTGTATAATATGTTCCGTTCAATAAAGGACGAAGAACAGATTAAGTAACGAAACTAACGATAAATAGATAAAACGGGAGAGCAGCCAGGGCAATGGAAGTAGGAATATCTCATCTGGCCCGCATGAAATAACTATAGAAATGATTTGTCTAAGTAAGTTTAGCTCATATTCTTCCGTTATTGTTTCCATGCGTCTGTATGTTACATCACTTGTTCCTCTTATTTTTCGCATATTATTACATTGTCTGTACAGATCATCGTATCGTATTTGTTCTTCCTTCCGTTCTTACTTTTACTTTCTTTACTACCCCTTTCACTATTACATTTATTAATGTCTATTAAAATAAACTTCCTTTCTTCAGTCCTCTTTTATTGCAACCCTTCGGTCATTCTTACTCTTTTCTCTCGTATAATGTATACTGTGTATAGTTCTTTGATCCAGCTTACATCGTCGCTTTCAAGGCATAAGGGCGTAAGGTATGTGGACATTAGTACACTCCCTTGAACACGACGATATATTCTCGTTCTGTGCTTACCATCTCTATTTTTCCACATCTTATCACTGTATTGTTTTACTGGAAAGCACTAATGCATTCTCCATATTCCCCTGATATTGCACCTTCGGATTGCCATTTGTTTAATTCTTTTGGTAACCATCTGCGAGGACGACAGTTCCGAATCCTCAACGAGGTGATACACACACTGGTCGACTTCTTTGGTTTGTGTTCCGCTGACAACGAACACTTCCCATAAAAGAGAGCCCGATTTTGATGAAACTTTGTGTACAGATATAGAACCTACAAGAACCTTCACAGCCAAAACTGTAGCTACAGGGTGATCCAGACAAGATCAACCATAGATAGAAAGTAGATTAAATATAAGGTAACGAAAAACCGTGTTTTTTTACAAAGAACTAAAAATATCAAAATTAAATGGCTGTGAATGGATACTGATGGAATATACTACCAGCGAGAGCACCCATCTTGAATCTTCAACATTTGTAAATGAGAATTGGGTCATATGATATACCAATTTTATGCTAGAATGTTTCCAGGAAATTCGATTCTCAAATTAGTTTTGCCCTAATTTTATTCGTGTTAAAATATATGTATATATGAAATTGGAGTGAAGAATGTTCGAAGTAAGTTAAACGCACTAGTAATGGATACTTTAACGACACTTCTCACCGTCATAATCTTTAACTCAAATACAGTTCAAATTTATTGATATAACGAGAATGTTAAACGTGCTTCATGCTTTCTTGTAGTGATTTCTATTCATTACTTTCATTACATACACCATTTGAGAGTAAATAACTTTTTTTGTCTACACTGTTAAAAAGGTTTATTCAAAAACGAAAAAAGAAAAAACTCTCGAATTTGAGAAAATTTTGGGCTCAATCTGGCTCCGACTAAATTTTGCTCAATTTTGAACACGTGATGGTGCTCAAAAAATAAGGAAATATTTCTTAGATAATGAGAAAAAAAGTCTCAAACATGAGGTAAAACTACTCGAAAATGAGTTTAAATTTCGGCTTAAAAATGAGAAAAGTTGGGACTACTTTCAGAAATGAGAAGAAATATATTCAAAAGTGACAAAGCATATGCTCAAAATGTTGAGAACGTAATGACTCAAAAGATAGCTCCGGAGCTACGAAAATGAGAAAATAGTTGGTCAAAATTGAGAACATTTGTTTCAAAGTTTTGAGAGGGTAATCACTCAAAATCGTTATGAGAGCTAAAAATATGACAAAATATTTATTCTAAATTGAGAGAAACATATTCACATTGTGAGAAGAAATTTACTCAAAATGACGTTGAGAGTGAATGAAGATGAGAAAATATGTATTCAAAATTATCCCAAGTATAACCTGTAGTGAGACTACACCTCAAACAGTAGAGAACCTTATCCGTGATCGCATCAGTGTTTCTCAGCCCTCTCCTACGTCTAACTAAAGACGCAGGCTGCAAAGATAAAAATATTTATTGAACAGAGGATAAGCATAAATATCCCCTTGTACGTGCTGCACCCTGCACACATGATTTATATTCCTGCTGTACATATCCATCTGAGGTACATATCATTTTACAATACTCCATTGTGTTTGTACAATCGCTTTAATCTATAACGAATCATTATTAAACATATTTAAATCATGTGCCAATAATAAAACACAAAAAACAACAATTTAGCATAATACAAAGCAGTTACTCAGTGCAACTTTGCATCATTAAAAGTAGAGACCTCTATTGACAAAGCGGGAAATGCAACAGGCTACAGTATGTTATGAAACTCATTCACCGTTATTAGGAGTTTATTACTACCACAACAGGTAAACACACTTTATAATCTTATGAAAAATAAACCTGAGGAAGCAGAAGAGTTAAACTTAAATCCCGACAGTATGTTTTACTTTTGCCGCGATCACGCCCGCGTATGAATATCACATACAGTCGCAGCGATACAGACTGGACTGTCCGACAGAGAATTTAGTTCTTGTTGTATGTTTGAGATCATTGCACTTGTTTACGATATTCTTTTACAACGCTCGCCAGATAATAAACTATGTCTACAGATTTAATGCAATTATCTCGCAGGATTGTAATATTACCTTTACAGAGACACACAGTTCGAATAATTGCATCAGCTCAAATTTGAAAAGTATGACTTAGCTCGTATTTAAGAATTACCATTCTCAAATTTTAATTTTTGAGAATTTTTTTGCTCACTTTCAAGTAAAATGTACTCGATTTTTTTTAGTAGGAAAATTTATTCATTTCTGAGAAAGTCATTTTTAACAGTGTAACACTGGACTTGGTGCCAAAACGCCCTGCCTGGGAAATTTACTGTTTTTAATGCCAAAACGCCCTTCACGGAAGAGCAGATCTTATCAGTTCACAAATACCCTGCAGATGGGTGCCAAAACGCCCTTTCACTTTTTCTATCTAGGAGCCTCACAGGAACACCCAGGGATATGGAGAAGATGAAATTAATTATTTTACTTCACATCCCATCCCAACCATATTCCTAAGCGGTTCCTATATTCCTTTTCCCTGTTATGGATTTCATTGTTGCGAATGTGCATTCTAATTTCTTCATTATCCCTGTACATAGTTGCCATGCTGAGGTCCTGCACCTTTCTCCACAAACACTGGTTGAAGTGAAAGCTACAACCCTGCAACTTGCACTAAGGAAATTGTTGTCGGAAGGCCGCTACACTTGAGAGTTCGAAGTCGACAATCATGGTCTTGGGCTCCACGCCAGAGCGTGCGACTTCAACAATGAGAAAAGTTGAACGTAAGTGTCTTTGATTTGGTTTTGGAAGGAAGGAAGCAGTACACAGCTAGCCTAACTTCCTGCACCTCGGCATGGATTGTGTAGATTTGCGCAAAGTATTTCGGATAACTTTTGAATGTGGCGTCTCCAATTAGAAGGTCACTAAACATTCAAGGCCCATTTTACTGCCAAACATAACAGTTCGGTTGTTAGGACTGAGGTACGTATCGCTCAGAATGAAACTATCTCCATTTGTAAATCTCGCGATGTGTTCTGGAAATACAATATCATTTACTGAGTTGACGTTGAGTGGTACTTCCAGTGCTTTTCTTCGTGCCCTGTACATGCTCGACTTAAATCCAATGAGCGTTGGCATTGTACATGCAAAGTCAAGTCCCATGTTGGTCGCCTCTGCAAATTATTCTTCAAAGATCTTTGGGGCGCATGTTAACTCCTCCCTGGCTCGCTTGTTACAATTGACTCTGAATTTCAGATCCTCTACCTTCGCCATGTCAGCAATACATTTATGTGAATTAGCTGATGAAATAACATCTCCTTCCCTAAGGTCACGCTACCTCTTTATGCATTGTCCTTTCTATATTTATTGATGCACACCCAGTATTTTGATCCATTCTTTCTTTCCGTGTTTAAGTTGTACCGATGTCCAACTAACAAAAGCAGTCTCTTCCCTTGTTGCTTTCAACGTACCCACTGATTCCATATCAGGCAAAACCACGTTCTGAAACGAAACGAATGTGATTTTGAACTGTTTGGCTTTTCGAGACAGGACATTTAAAATGTACTACGACTTATAAAGGTTATATATATATATATAGATATATATTGAAATGGAAAATTTATTATATTTTTCAGTTCATATTTGATCGGTGTCCTAGAAATATTTGTTTTTTTGTGTAGCAAAAACAATTAGCATGGTGCTGGCTACAATGTTTGTAGTCATTTTATTTGAGCCTTTGTCCTGGAATTATATCATATATTTCTAAAAGAAATTGAACACAATAAAATCTATATATATATATATACAGATGCTTATCAGAATAATGGAAACACCTGTAGTTGGCAACACGTCAGATGTATGGGTTGGCAGTGGTGTCGTGGCGACCGCAGCGCCGGACTGCTGCTGGTGGTGTGTTAGGTCGGTCTCCATACTACGTCAGGCGTCGTGGAAC
>JAGDQP010052535.1:0-13762 GCA_022664845.1 Lepisma saccharinum | reverse complement strand
AACGGTTACCAACGGAGTTGCCCAATCTGAATAATCTATTCGTTCTATTACACCTTGTTTTTCTAAACTTTGCAACTCAGCTGCTACTTTTTCTTTTAACTGAAAGGGTATCTCATAAGCTCTACGGAAAATAGGTATAGCATCAGGCTTAACCGGGATCTGAACTTTGTAACCCTTAATGGGTTGAGATATATCGTTGTCAAAACATCTTTATATTTAAGCCTGATGTGATTAGTCATTTCCTGTATAGTATCTTCTATCGTATTTAACTCACTCGAGCCTGTCGAAATATTACTATTTTGGAAATTTGAAAACAAGTTTTCTCTCCATCCTGAGCACAGAGCATCTAACCATGATCTGCCTAAAATTGGTTGTCTCAATGATTGATTAATTATAATTAAAGGCAATACTTTGGATTTTATCTCGTATTGTACTAACACATCAATCTGTCCAATCACTGTTAAATGAGTACTTCCAGCAGCACGTAATCTACTAGCTGAATTGCGAATTGGCAAATAACGAAAATATCTATTATAATACCCTTGATAAATTACTGACACAGAAGCTCCCGAATCAATCTCAAACACTATATACAGTATATATTGTCACGTATGATACCACGTGTTAAAGCCTTGGTAATTTACTGTACACTTTTATTTGAATTATCAACGTCAGGAACGAAGTTATTTATTACTTGTATACTACTCTGATTTATGTCATATACATACTCGTTTTGAATTTCCTGTACTCTGCTATTACCACGATACCTGTTGTTGTTGATACAAGAAAATTTGCAGGCTTGAGATTTACTAAAATGACCTTTAAGATTACATTTTCTGCAAATGATATGAAAAGCTGGACAATCTCCAAATTTATGTTGTGACAAACACCTCCAACAAACTTCATTAGGGACCCATTTATTAGCCGAATAAGTATTGGCTGACCTGTACTGAACTTTATCCTTATCCTTAATTTGATATACAGAATCAATAGGCCTAAATTTATGTGCCAACAGCGAAGCATCTTTTTCAGCTTGTTCCAAGCCTACTGCAATATCAACAGCTTTTTCTAACGTTAGGTTAGATTCCGTTAATAGTAGCTTCCGAGTACACTCATTGATTATCCCCAAAACTAGCTGATCACGGACCATAGTGTCATTAAAAGTATCGTAATTACAGATGCTTGCTTGAGACTTTAACTCACTTACATAATTCTGTACCGATTGGAAAGGTTCTTGACACATATGATGTAATTGGTATCTAGCAATCATCTCATTTACTTGTTTCCCATAAATTTTAAGCAACAAAGTCTTTAAATCAGAATAGGAAATATCACTGAGACCTGACTGATTATGTTCCCGGTGGATTTCGTCATAGCCCTTAGTACCCATTAAGGTACATGCTTTTTTGTCATTTTGTATATCATTTGCGTTGCAAAAAGAATCAAACATATTAATATATGTCTTGATATTACCCTCATTAGTATCAAAAGCATCAAATGAACCCATCATTCTGGCAATCTCTGGAAATTCCGTAAAACTGCGCCAAAGTGTTGTGCTTTTAAAAATATAAATACTATTATACGAATATTAATCACTGTATTTACAATTAATTAACTTTACACGATCTATGCTAATGCACATTAAACCAGGTATAGTTGTTGTACATTAGGTTAGTTTATTTAATAGGAATTTCATCTAGTTAGGTAAGTTGACATTAGTTTAGATCCAATTACTTCTGTTACACAAATTATAGTCAAATTATACAGATACAGTCGCCGATAAAAGAACCGATGCAATATTAAAATCGAACCAAAAACCCTTAAGCTTCTATCTGAGTTCATAGAGTGTAGATGCAATTTCCAGAGTGAGCTATAATGACAGATCCATGAAAAACATAATGACAAAATGGTAAACACATAACAAATTGTAGCCCAATTTCATAGAATCACCATAACCATGTTAGTAGCGAGATACAAAATCACCTTCTGTAACTCCACCACAAACATGCATATGCATATAATAGTTAGAAAAACCTTACCAAAGTGGTTGCAGTTTACGTACATATATTTTCTTCCTAACTAGACAGAGAATTGGCCATATTAAAAACCTAGACGAGAGACAATCCATTTTTACTCTAACTAAAAAATATCGAATCTTATCCATCACACATTTGTTTTCTTCTTTTTCTTCTTAACTCTTTCGTACTATGTGAGAGCTTAACTCAAGCTTGCTAGTCTATTTTTCGGCACAGCAACAATCAGTTAATATGAATTCGTCACAGTTTTTTTAGCGTATTTGTACAGCGCTATCTAAAGTGTCAATTCGTGCTACCACTTCAGTGGACGAAATTCTACTGTTAAGATCTGGTCGATACACCCGACCTTACGTACATTATGTTATTCAATACTTTGCATCAAGGGTAGCTCTATCTCAGAAAATAATCAATGTATGGTGTTTGTATATAAAAAGATACAATACAGAAAATAGCAAACAAATATAAAACACATAATTTAACGTGTCACATATTATCGATTGTGTTTGTATAATATATGAAGATAATTGTTATTGAAAGTTCCGTGTAAATTATCCGGTTGATCTCAGTTCAACAAAAGTATGTTATATATATATTAAACATTTTGATCCAGGAGCATTTTCGCACGCTTCCGTATGTTGTTTAAAAACAAAAGTAAAACCAGTTTTTGTTTTCAATTTCTCTCGCCCATTGATGAGATACGTATATACATGTGTAGTTACAAGAATAGATCATTGCAGTTTAAATGCAAGAGTTATTTGCACCACATTGAATCGAAGTATAAAATAGAAATGACGTGTCGGATATTTTAAAATGGTGATTGGCAATAAGGTTGCAGGATTGCGTCCTGATATTTTGCATAGTACGCTTATACTAAGTAGTTTTATGCTCTTTTACTTGAAGAGATATTTTTTTTCTCTGCAAATAAAGATGTATTGGGACATTTCTCTATTTCATACTAACATTTTCCTAATTTATTTTGTTTGTAACAATATAACAATTATTATGTAGATTTAGTATATTTGGTGTATAGTTGCTAGCAAATTATAATTTCCTGTAAATAACACAAAAATACATAGTTGCAAGGTTTACATTGTGCATAACGGAAGGGGGAATCAACATCCATATTTTAATTCGAAATATACCAAAACAGATTTTTTTCGTCAGTCAACAAATAAAATATAAAATTTCATCATGTGTGATAAAGTAAATAAATCAAAGTCAATGTTCTTTGTTTCAAAATCAAACTTTCTTTATTATATTTCTACTAAATAATTCATTTGTTAAATTTCATGCATTCATTCTGATACGCAAATTTTCACAACGTTCTGATAGTTTCTTGAAAACGATACTGGATTACTAGGCTCTGTTAGAAAATAATAAAAATAAGCTCAAATATTCCATTGAAAATATTATTTCCACAAAAACAAGATATACTTAAAACTAAAATTACCAACGAAATTTAATTTTCAAGTAAAGAAAAATGACTAACTTTATCGTAATAAATCCCCTGAGGTTTTATTTACGATTTCTGGGCAAAGAAATAGCTTAATTTTTATTTTCTCTTTTCCTTCTTTTCTTCACTTACCACATAACAATTTTAAGCTGGCTCCAAGTTATCAAGCTTACTTTGATAAGTGGAAAAGCTTGTTGAAAGCTTAGCAATTTAATAAAAAGGTTTAAACAGTGTTGAACCAAGCGCTCATGTTTACAATAATGAAGGCTGTAGTAGCTTTACCAGCACAAGAAATGAAAAAAAATATACTTCTTACAAAAATAAAACTGTGGTCCTGGATAGCAATCTAACCATGGGACACTGGTACATCTATTCGTTACTGCAGTCACTATTTTTAATGTTTTTATCATCTGAGAATCATTTTATAATACAAATAAATCCAATACAAATAAAAACATGTATTACAAAAAGGAGTCTATCAATTCTTCTTAATATCCAAATCAAAAATAATAAGTCAAAAATGTAACTGAAGATAATGCAACTCTGAAAACGCTGAGAAAGAGAGAAGCAAAAAAATAACTTCAGCTCTTTTCATACAAACTAAATAAAGAGCACGATAATATTCCGCAATTTCTTCTTTGATGCCTTGTTTGTACATTTTCGAAAATGTTAACGTTAAGTATCGAACATACCAGTCTCTATTCCTCGTAGCTTTTTCAGTGTTCAGGATATGTAAAGTTTCCGTTACGAGCCATAAAACAAATTTTCTACGTGCCTGTGGAAATATTCTGTAATGTGGCATCCAAATACATCTTCGAATGTCACATCATTGCTAGAACAACGCAATATTCGACTATAAATCTTTTAAAATCTTTTCTATATTTCTTTCGTTCTGTGTGCAAACTATCAATTTGTAATACGAGTTTCCAGTGTCCGATACTTAAGACATAAATCACTGTCTATTATTCTTTTTTTGTTTTAAATTAGCATTGTGGCATTCCAAATTATATATATGGAGAAAAAGCTGGTGGTGTAGAATGGATTTAAATATTAAAATATATAAATTTAAACATATTTGGTTCCACTCAGCGTCCGAATAGTAATAATAATTATTATTTTTTAAAAAATGATAATTATCATACAATTGTTTAACTGAGCAGTCGCACCACCGCATAGGCAAAATGGATTAAAGTTTCTGCAAAAATGATCATAGAGCCCTGTATATTATAAGCGTCCAACGGAAGACAGTCTTCCAAATGAGGAGTCGCTCCATAAGTAATAGCATACGTAAAGGTACAAAGGTTTTGTATGAGTCTGTGTGCTCCAAGAGCTTTTGATTGTACTCTAACATTTTTAATAACATACCACACTTTTGTAAAGACTTATATAAAACTGCCTTCTGAGTTTTCATCATGTGAAGATTCCAGATAAAGTATGCTGTGTTACTATTTGAATATGTCCAACATTTTTGTGAAATAAAAATATTCAAAAAGCGGGCACGATCTATTAGTGACAAAAGGCTCTGTATATTCATTCTGATCCCACTAGTGAAAATATGAAATGTTTTTTCTACCTCCACAATCGTCTGTTGTCTATCCATATACCATGTTACACCTAATATCGTGATATGAGGCTGTATATTAAGAGTAAATTTCAGCCTGGAACCTATTAAAGATTGTAAGTCTAAAGCCTGAGTTTTTTCCTTATTAATCGGCATATTGGAAACTTTTTGAAACACCTCCAGGTGCTTAAAAACTTCATTTCCTTCTTGATTATTTTGCATTTAAGTCGTATCTTCTATATATGCTAATCATTAAACACTATTCTTACTAAAGCGATTCCTCCTAAACTCTGATCCATTGCTCTTACGAGCGGAACCATGATCAAAGTAAACAAATAGGGGAACAAGAAGTGCCCTGTAATCCTCACATGCATTTTCATTTTAGTGCTTAATCTACCACTAATGGAAACTTTAACCGTATAGTGATTAAGTATCAATTTAATTAAATTAATGAACTTTTCCGACATTTTATTAATTGCATGATTTAAAAGAGCTAGTTATGACTAACGTTATCTAATGCGCGCCTAAAATCGGTTTAAACCAACATTAAGTGTAACACTGATCCATTTTGAGCGTGTATCAATACCTCTCTAGTAGACATTAGGGTCACATACACAGGACTGATACTCCTAATCCTACTTTGGCTAGAATGCAAAGGAGTGTGAATTAAGGTTTGAAGTCTATTAAACAAAGTCCATAATAAAACTTTAGAGCCAACTGCATGAGTCAATCTATGGAGCTTTTAATTTCTTCTGAAGAAAACATCTAACTAATTAAGTCTCCTCGCAACTCACTCCCCCACTTTTTAATAATGTTATATTTTTCAAAATATTATAACATTATAAAAATGTAAGAAGATAGATCTCTAGTAGTTACAAATTACTATGAAATACTATGAAGAACGATATCGAGATATTGTCCATTGATGAGTGATTCGTTGTCAAAGATTATGATGACATTTTTTAAATAACAATGCATCGCTTATCAATGGACAAGATCTCGAGATCGTTTCCATTATATTTTATAGTAAGTTGTAAGTAATAGAGATGGATCTTCTTAAAATTTTGATAATGCTATTAGATTTTGAAATATTTTGAAAAACGTTAAAAAATGAGGGAGGTAGTAGGGAGGAACTTTAAAGAAATCAGTTTCTATATTGGGGGTAGACCAAAAGTATTTTTTTAAATCAGATAAAAAAATAATTTCCTTATAGCGTTCAATCAATTGAGTACAGATATCTTCCCCTCCCATCGACTGTGGGTTCAATGAGGATATAGTTAATTTAATTTAATGAGAAGTGAAATCATGAATCAGGGAGTTTTGGTCTTCAAAAAGAGACGGTAATGAGGATGTAGGAAAGAAATTTGGTATTGATTTTAAATCGTATTATATAACTTAGAATTAAAATAAAGTTTACCACTCTCACTTCAGGGCGTATTAACAAAAAATTGGTATCTGAGTTTAATAACCTGTAATACAGTGCTTAAGTCTACTATTTCAGTAATACCACAAACCCTCTTATTGACTCTTTTTTAGATCAATAATTTTTCTATCATTAAGTAATTATTTGTTTGAGTCTGCCTAACCCCGGGTAACCACGATACATCAACATTTGCCCTTTCTGCGTACTCTTGGAGGTGTTCATTTAAATCACTAAGATTTTTCTCCGAATAGATATCATGAACGAAAGAATTGCATTCATGACAAAGTACTTTTCTTCATAAATACAATGGCGATTTTAATGGACCCGGAAGTTTTCTCTCTCTTCCCATAAAACTTGGGATAGTTGTTGAAACTGAGGATTATTCAAGAAATATGCATTAAGGCACCATATATAGTTTTGCCACAAGTGGATTTCTATTTTCTACTTGAAATTGACGTTGTTTTGCGAATGATGCGATAATGTCAGTTTTTTACACTTTATGTCACTCACCGAAGGAAGAATCTCTTGACTGGTAAAAAATATTGTCTAATTTACTCTTATATTGATAGCCGAAATGTGCAAACAACGGTATGGCAGGTCCGAGCCAAGTCAACATTTCGCTTAACTGGAATGACAACTATTTTCTGAAAAGTTCCTATATAGTTATATTGAGTTGTGTTAAGTATTTTCTCATATGAACCGTGAAAACTACCTATGGCTAAAATTTTGTGGATTTTATATTTTGTAAATGCTGCAGAGCAATAGGCTAAAAAACATATTATGCTCTTTCAATGCAGGTAAATATGTGTTCAAAATCACTATATCAGACACTTGTACTTAAAAATTATGTTGTGGGGTGTTTTAAAAATCCCTCCGTAAGATTCAACTTTTCTTAAAGCAAAACTGACACCAACTCTGTCTGTTATATTAACGTTTTAAATATATTTATAATTTTTAATTTCAAAATAAGGACGAGAGATTTCTTGTAATCCATGCACATGAACTGACGATTCCCTTAAATGTTGCTCTAATATGGAACACTTTTGGGCACTATGACCTTTGCAAATATTCAGAGTCGCTATTTTACAGTCATACTTTTTCATCCCTATGGGGATACGGAAGGGTGAGAAAATAATAACACCACAAAATAACCCCCAAAACAATCAAAATTATAGTTTGAGCGTCGCCATACTCAACGTTGTACATTTCGTAACTATTTTGTATACGAAAACTTGTTGTTTGCCTTAGTAAATTGTATCTTTGTCACACTCACGACTGTCCGGACTTTGTTAAATTCATATTTCACTATCAAGAAAAGCAAAATATGCTATGAATGGTGTCTCTACAAATGGATATATTGAGACAAAGTTCTATAACGAAGACTATTTTTGTTGTTCGATCAATGAAATTTTACTCTTCCTACATCTTGTCTTTTCAATAAAATAATTGATTTTCGATTACTTCTATCTGGTGTTTCAAACAAGTGTTTTGATTTAGCCCTAGAAATAAGTTACCTCCAAAAACTTCTAAAAATGTATCGTCCTCCGGTTTTAATGAACTGAATTTGTCACTACCTTTTGTCCCTCTTCTGCTGAGGAAACACTTGTTAGAAGCACAGAAACGCAAACAATGTTTGGAGCTACTATATCTGTTTGTATATCGGCAGCACCATAATCTGTTGTAATATAGATATTAGAAATGTTCTTATTTTCTATTATTAACACATTAACTTTCTCACTGTTAAGAAACACTACTTTTCTCCATTTTCACTCGAAACTACAAGGGTAATTCTATCAAAGAATCACTTGACCTTTCTTGTGCATATTTTCTCGTTTCTGTCTGCTTGATATCTTGTAAGTCAGCTGAGTCACCACCGGTATCGTACTCCTGTATAACACTCCGTTGCAGTGTTGGAAAGTTTTTTTTAGGACAAATCTATAGGCGGAGTCTGTTAATGATCATGACTGTATGAAACTGACACGGGTTGTGGAAGAACGTTTCAGGTGTAATCTTTTGCTATCAAATGTATTTTGTAATTCATACCTTTAAAATATCTAGGCAGTTGTTTCTTTATCTCATAAACTTGAAGTTTTCTTCTACCGCCATACACGTAAAATTTCAATTTTTGAAATTTTAAATGAGTGTCCTTACAAATGGTTCCATGTTCTGCTAAACTGTCCATGAGCGCATCATTAGGAAGTTTACTAGGTACTCTATAAGCTATATAAATTACAGGTTCTGATACTTCTAAAGATATAGGTAAAATATGTCTTATCCCTGCCTCAATATAAGTCACTTCATGATTTACTACTCCATTTAATAAATGTTTTAGGTTTATGTGAGCATGTCTGCAGAGCAAAAACTTCATGTTATTCTATTTGCTTGTACTCACTCAATATGCCCTGTACTATGGCAACATTCATTTTGGATTAAAAAGATTCACAATCTATAGAAATCGTGTTCTGACATGCGGATTTCATTGTATTCATATTCAAGATCGTAAAAGAAACACTACACTGAACCAAAAGAAACAGACAGCGAAAAACACGAAAGGAAATAACCAAGGAAATGCGACACCGAGACCAGTTTTTCTACGAAACACGCACTAAAAGAAAAAAACGCTCAGCAGGAGAGAGAAAACACAACATGCACTCACGTCATCTCGAAGCGCACTGTCACTAGAGCACGGAACCAAACGTCGGAATTCGACTTCGAAGCGCTATTTATACTAAGTCCATCAGTCCTCAAGAGACTATGTGGTAGAAATCTGCGAAGGTAAGACTACGGTCCGAAGAAAAAGGTCTGGCGAAATATTGGATTTTCAGTGCATTCAGACGATAATGGAAGTGCAACAAGAAAAATCAAATCAATTTAAAGTTTGAAAACTCATAGCTGCTGGTAGCAGGCTTGAATTAGCTTAATTATAAGAGCCAAAGTACCTCCATAAGTCCGAAAAATACACTATGTTTTACTCAAACCGTCAATGAACATTAAATTTAAAGCAAATTTACGTATTTTATTAACTGAGCAAAAATGTTAATGTTTAAATATTCAGTATTTTAATCTGAAAACATGAGTTTCGATTTTAGAATCGAAAAATTAAGAAAAGAATCAAAGTTGATTTTTGACACTTAGAGATTTATGGAGACCTGTGAAAATTAGAGAGTTTAAAATAATATTTGTGCTACGAGGGGAAATCTTTAGTAATATCGATCTTAATGAACTTTTGCCTGATTAAATTATAATTGTTACTAAAATTCGCTCATGAGTATAGAAAACTAGAGAAATGACATAATAATTCGCAAAACGCGGTGCTGACTGAAATTATAGAGTAATTCTCACTGAAATTTAGTAAAAAAAAGTGGTAACATTCGAATCACTTTCAACTATTGCTAAGCAATATATTGAATTCGTTAAAAATAGAAATTTCTTTTACCAGGATACTAAATTTTAGCTAAATGATTGTCAAAAGGAGATAATCTTTTGGGTTTGGAATTTAAATTACTTTACGAAAATTGAAACAAAATCTATAAAAAACGCAGGTACACTGTATATATTGAGTTGGAAAAATAAAAATGTATCCCTAATGTTCAAAATAACAGCGATGTTTGTTTGCGGTTTCTCCTATGATTTGCTTTTGCAAATATTACCACAATAAAACAAAAGTGCTCTTTCAAACGTAATCAACACTTCGATATTTCGCTTTTCCAAAATAGATTTTTCTTAGAAAGAATTTCATGTGGTCCTTATTGTACGAAATTAATTTCTATTTGAATACGAATCTAATTTCTTGTCATTAAGAGGTATATTTAAAAAAAAACATTAAAATTTTGTTACTTCCGAAAATACTGGATGGAAGCGATATCTAGATTTATCATGTGAACTCTATTTTACACCTGAAACTTTGTAAAAAAAACTGCTAATTTTTAACATATGTTGATGAAATATATAGGTACACGAAATCCAAATATACAATTAATGAGACATAGCGATATATTTTAATTACTCCCCTGCTTTTGCATCGCCAACCTCAGTCAAGGCTATCGGTGTAACCCATTAAAGTCATTTGAATCTTTGAATTTACTGATATTTTCCATACTAAAATTTTGACTATTGGGATTCATTTGAACGTAACTTTGAAAGAACAGAAAACTACAATATAAATAGTCGCGTATGGAAAATGTAATTGAATTGAATCAAACTATTTCGAAAAAAAATTGAATATAATTTTACCGCAGGACTGTTGTGAAAAAAATATCGGCGAAACGGGCGGATTTCGGGAAAACATGGACTGAAATTATGAGCACAGCATTAAAATAGGAACTGAGCGAAGTGGTTTTAGTTTAAATTTCTGGAACGACTAAAATTGACATATTTTTTGAAAGAAAACTCAAGTTCGAATAAAATCAAGTATAATGTTTTCATTTAAAAATGTCTAAATCGGCATAAGTCATAGTCAGTGATTTCTATGCATTATGGATAACATGAGGGAATTCAATCCCAATTTTCGTCACTAGAGACCGAAACATTCTGAGGTTTTCTAGATGTTTCCGGTTTCCCATCATTAGAGCGTATATTGTGCATTGGGTTGGTTTCATCTGCTTTCTTTTTCCGCGAGTTTGGGAATTTAGAACGCAGCTGGGAGTTAATTTGTTGTACTCCTGGGACTTGCTGCCTGAAAGGACCTTCATTTGGAATAGGTCTGCATGTTGGCAGAACCTGTACATGTCTTTGCGGACCATATGATCGTAATCTGAAATTTATCGCCTGTACGCCTAATTGAATTGATGCAAGGCGGTCTTGGATTTCTTCCGCTCGGGTTTCACATTTGGTTGCAAATGTACCAATTACAAGGGGGATATATAAGTTTTGCATTATGTATGGGCTCCAAAATATTTTACAAGGAGCCTGTGGTTCAAAACAAGACTTTACTGTCCTCAATTTCTACAGTTAACTTTTTGCAATTAAAGAAAACGAGATTTTACCGAATTGACGTAATAGAAACTGCATTTTTAGATGTTTTAAGGGGAAACTACAAATTAAACCAAAAAAGTATCGATACGCTTCTCAGAGAAAATCCTGCGCGAACTTCACCATGCCATCCTGGCGCAACTGTATGTTACGTAGTAGAGCAAATGAGTTAATAATATAACAAAGACGTGACATAAGAGGACAGATACAATTCCGGAGGACGAACTTACTGTAGATGGGAGATGGTAACCTAATATTATCTCATGAAATTAACAAGATAATTCAACTGTGTATGGACAAACTTTAATTACGAATACAACATAATTGAATACATAGGAACATTGGTACGATCACGAAGGGGATAAGTTTGAATTATATCTTTACGAAACCACAATATATATTAGCCCAAACAATACGTCATAGAACATAGACAAGCGAGCAAGAATGATTGATCTCAAACTTACCAATTTAATGAAAGAATATAGAAGACGGTGATGTTAATTGTATCTGTATTCAGTAAGTACGGAAAGAGCTGAGTACAGTTGATTTATAACTGGTAGATGTTATCAGTCTTGGAGATTACAGATGATATCAGAGCGAGAGTACTCGACTATTTAACTAACGATCAGCTGAAGAGTGATAGACGACTGTCATTAAGAGATCTGACAAGTACTGCTATAAACACAGTTTCGTGTTTCAAGTATATATACAATATTTGCTGTTACTGTCCTTCGTCTTGACGAATCACTGTATAACTTAGCCACACATCTCGGGTGTAGCTAGATACTTAATACCCAATCACAGTCTAGTGAAACATGATCTTGCTGAGCTCCCTGTAATTTGATATCCCGTGTTCAGCGACATATGTGATGCTGTCTGGAGTATATCATGTGTTGGAAGTAACCTGAGATCTAGTGGTTTCAGCAAAATATAATCTGCTTGTTAGGCTGAGATTCGTATTACACTTATTCACCGCAACCTGACTTGGCTCTTGCGGATGTTATATCACGTGTACTCACTGCAATAAGAAGTTGTCTAGACAGATACAAGCAACTGAGAAATTTCAATATTTCATTTTAGAAAGGAACAACTTGAGTTCGAGAGTCAATTTTGCATTTAACTGAATATCCTAAAAATGATTAAATTAAAATATTCCAGTTTCCCTTCGTGTCTTGTTAACCTAGTACATTTAATATAGAGCCCTGCACAGTTCATTACACCGGTTAAAATTTGGATCTGTTAGCAGTGTTCTTTTGATGCGCTTTTAGATCGTCATTGAAGGTGGTGAAAGGGACGTACATTTGTTCGGTAGAAGACATTATCATGGATGAAGAAGAGCAGACAATTTTACTTCGCATTTTAAAGCATGACAATTTTACTTCGCATTTTAAAGCATGACAATTTAACGAAGGTATTCCAAATAATTTCTTTCAGTTGCTTGACACCTGATGATTATTCAGAACTAGTTTCAATCCAGAAAAAGTCATATTCGCCGCTTCTAGGGTAGCTGAATACTAACAATTTGAAATCTTGCACCAAGTTTCGTCTCTTCGTGAATGTATCTTGTGACGTCAATGAAGGAAGACGTCTTAGTAATTTTTTTTAAGTTATTTTTATTTCGACTTTGGACTCTTGAAACGAAATTTCCTTAAAAATAATTGCTTTCGTTTCTCATTTAATACTCTGTTTCAAATGTTTAATTTCTCTGTTTTATTTTTTTTATATACAAGGTGTGATTCTCAGCATGCAAAGCTAAGCTGGTACGGTGAAGATTGGCTGTCTGTATGTTTTAGTTGCTGCGCTATACAATAGCTATAACCCGTTAACGTATTTCTCCCTCACCTCCTTATTACGTGAAAGATTCTCATATTTGAGATTTAGAATGTTTTCATTTACTTCTTAAATATGTTTTAGTTACTTCTGCAAAATATGTTAATTTCCGAAAAGCACTATAGGTTTTCCTGCGGTAAAGGTTTACTATCTACGTTCAGTAATAGATAGTGTTATTTCGATAGTTAACATGTGAATATTTTACCGTAAAATATTCAAGTAACTGACTCGATCGTAAGACTTGTTCTAAATTAAACATGGGTAAAGAATTCAAACCATTATTAGATAATTTTGTTCCAACATTCAATATTTTTGTTATCACAGCTCAGGTGCATAGAGCTTCAATCTATCAGCCTTCTACTTACTGTTTGGAACGTTTTAGAAAAAGTGCTTTTAATGGAACTGAGCTAACGTCAACTGAATATTTTCATATAGTATTTAAAAAAAGGGTCAGAATTTCGAATTACTTATTACAACTGAACTTATAC
>JAGDQP010052534.1:0-13762 GCA_022664845.1 Lepisma saccharinum | reverse complement strand
AACGGTTACCAACGGAGTTGCCCAATCTGAATAATCTATTCGTTCTATTACACCTTGTTTTTCTAAACTTTGCAACTCAGCTGCTACTTTTTCTTTTAACTGAAAGGGTATCTCATAAGCTCTACGGAAAATAGGTATAGCATCAGGCTTAACCGGGATCTGAACTTTGTAACCCTTAATGGGTTGAGATATATCGTTGTCAAAACATCTTTATATTTAAGCCTGATGTGATTAGTCATTTCCTGTATAGTATCTTCTATCGTATTTAACTCACTCGAGCCTGTCGAAATATTACTATTTTGGAAATTTGAAAACAAGTTTTCTCTCCATCCTGAGCACAGAGCATCTAACCATGATCTGCCTAAAATTGGTTGTCTCAATGATTGATTAATTATAATTAAAGGCAATACTTTGGATTTTATCTCGTATTGTACTAACACATCAATCTGTCCAATCACTGTTAAATGAGTACTTCCAGCAGCACGTAATCTACTAGCTGAATTGCGAATTGGCAAATAACGAAAATATCTATTATAATACCCTTGATAAATTACTGACACAGAAGCTCCCGAATCAATCTCAAACACTATATACAGTATATATTGTCACGTATGATACCACGTGTTAAAGCCTTGGTAATTTACTGTACACTTTTATTTGAATTATCAACGTCAGGAACGAAGTTATTTATTACTTGTATACTACTCTGATTTATGTCATATACATACTCGTTTTGAATTTCCTGTACTCTGCTATTACCACGATACCTGTTGTTGTTGATACAAGAAAATTTGCAGGCTTGAGATTTACTAAAATGACCTTTAAGATTACATTTTCTGCAAATGATATGAAAAGCTGGACAATCTCCAAATTTATGTTGTGACAAACACCTCCAACAAACTTCATTAGGGACCCATTTATTAGCCGAATAAGTATTGGCTGACCTGTACTGAACTTTATCCTTATCCTTAATTTGATATACAGAATCAATAGGCCTAAATTTATGTGCCAACAGCGAAGCATCTTTTTCAGCTTGTTCCAAGCCTACTGCAATATCAACAGCTTTTTCTAACGTTAGGTTAGATTCCGTTAATAGTAGCTTCCGAGTACACTCATTGATTATCCCCAAAACTAGCTGATCACGGACCATAGTGTCATTAAAAGTATCGTAATTACAGATGCTTGCTTGAGACTTTAACTCACTTACATAATTCTGTACCGATTGGAAAGGTTCTTGACACATATGATGTAATTGGTATCTAGCAATCATCTCATTTACTTGTTTCCCATAAATTTTAAGCAACAAAGTCTTTAAATCAGAATAGGAAATATCACTGAGACCTGACTGATTATGTTCCCGGTGGATTTCGTCATAGCCCTTAGTACCCATTAAGGTACATGCTTTTTTGTCATTTTGTATATCATTTGCGTTGCAAAAAGAATCAAACATATTAATATATGTCTTGATATTACCCTCATTAGTATCAAAAGCATCAAATGAACCCATCATTCTGGCAATCTCTGGAAATTCCGTAAAACTGCGCCAAAGTGTTGTGCTTTTAAAAATATAAATACTATTATACGAATATTAATCACTGTATTTACAATTAATTAACTTTACACGATCTATGCTAATGCACATTAAACCAGGTATAGTTGTTGTACATTAGGTTAGTTTATTTAATAGGAATTTCATCTAGTTAGGTAAGTTGACATTAGTTTAGATCCAATTACTTCTGTTACACAAATTATAGTCAAATTATACAGATACAGTCGCCGATAAAAGAACCGATGCAATATTAAAATCGAACCAAAAACCCTTAAGCTTCTATCTGAGTTCATAGAGTGTAGATGCAATTTCCAGAGTGAGCTATAATGACAGATCCATGAAAAACATAATGACAAAATGGTAAACACATAACAAATTGTAGCCCAATTTCATAGAATCACCATAACCATGTTAGTAGCGAGATACAAAATCACCTTCTGTAACTCCACCACAAACATGCATATGCATATAATAGTTAGAAAAACCTTACCAAAGTGGTTGCAGTTTACGTACATATATTTTCTTCCTAACTAGACAGAGAATTGGCCATATTAAAAACCTAGACGAGAGACAATCCATTTTTACTCTAACTAAAAAATATCGAATCTTATCCATCACACATTTGTTTTCTTCTTTTTCTTCTTAACTCTTTCGTACTATGTGAGAGCTTAACTCAAGCTTGCTAGTCTATTTTTCGGCACAGCAACAATCAGTTAATATGAATTCGTCACAGTTTTTTTTGCGTATTTGTACAGCGCTATCTAAAGTGTCAATTCGTGCTACCACTTCAGTGGACGAAATTCTACTGTTAAGATCTGGTCGATACACCCGACCTTACGTACATTATGTTATTCAATACTTTGCATCAAGGGTAGCTCTATCTCAGAAAATAATCAATGTATGGTGTTTGTATATAAAAAGATACAATACAGAAAATAGCAAACAAATATAAAACACATAATTTAACGTGTCACATATTATCGATTGTGTTTGTATAATATATGAAGATAATTGTTATTAAAAGTTCCGTGTAAATTATCCGGTTGATCTCAGTTCAACAAAAGTATGTTATATATATATTAAACATTTTGATCCAGGAGCATTTTCGCACGCTTCCGTATGTTGTTTAAAAACAAAAGTAAAACCAGTTTTTGTTTTCAATTTCTCTCGCCCATTGATGAGATACGTATATACATGTGTAGTTACAAGAATAGATCATTGCAGTTTAAATGCAAGAGTTATTTGCACCACATTGAATCGAAGTATAAAATAGAAATGACGTGTCGGATATTTTAAAATGGTGATTGGCAATAAGGTTGCAGGATTGCGTCCTGATATTTTGCATAGTACGCTTATACTAAGTAGTTTTATGCTCTTTTACTTGAAGAGATATTTTTTTTCTCTGCAAATAAAGATGTATTGGGACATTTCTCTATTTCATACTAACATTTTCCTAATTTATTTTGTTTGTAACAATATAACAATTATTATGTAGATTTAGTATATTTGGTGTATAGTTGCTAGCAAATTATAATTTCCTGTAAATAACACAAAAATACATAGTTGCAAGGTTTACATTGTGCATAACGGAAGGGGGAATCAACATCCATATTTTAATTCGAAATATACCAAAACAGATTTTTTTCGTCAGTCAACAAATAAAATATAAAATTTCATCATGTGTGATAAAGTAAATAAATCAAAGTCAATGTTCTTTGTTTCAAAATCAAACTTTCTTTATTATATTTCTACTAAATAATTCATTTGTTAAATTTCATGCATTCATTCTGATACGCAAATTTTCACAACGTTCTGATAGTTTCTTGAAAACGATACTGGATTACTAGGCTCTGTTAGAAAATAATAAAAATAAGCTCAAATATTCCATTGAAAATATTATTTCCACAAAAACAAGATATACTTAAAACTAAAATTACCAACGAAATTTAATTTTCAAGTAAAGAAAAATGACTAACTTTATCGTAATAAATCCCCTGAGGTTTTATTTACGATTTCTGGGCAAAGAAATAGCTTAATTTTTATTTTCTCTTTTCCTTCTTTTCTTCACTTACCACATAACAATTTTAAGCTGGCTCCAAGTTATCAAGCTTACTTTGATAAGTGGAAAAGCTTGTTGAAAGCTTAGCAATTTAATAAAAAGGTTTAAACAGTGTTGAACCAAGCGCTCATGTTTACAATAATGAAGGCTGTAGTAGCTTTACCAGCACAAGAAATGAAAAAAAATATACTTCTTACAAAAATAAAACTGTGGTCCTGGATAGCAATCTAACCATGGGACACTGGTACATCTATTCGTTACTGCAGTCACTATTTTTAATGTTTTTATCATCTGAGAATCATTTTATAATACAAATAAATCCAATACAAATAAAAACATGTATTACAAAAAGGAGTCTATCAATTCTTCTTAATATCCAAATCAAAAATAATAAGTCAAAAATGTAACTGAAGATAATGCAACTCTGAAAACGCTGAGAAAGAGAGAAGCAAAAAAATAACTTCAGCTCTTTTCATACAAACTAAATAAAGAGCACGATAATATTCCGCAATTTCTTCTTTGATGCCTTGTTTGTACATTTTCGAAAATGTTAACGTTAAGTATCGAACATACCAGTCTCTATTCCTCGTAGCTTTTTCAGTGTTCAGGATATGTAAAGTTTCCGTTACGAGCCATAAAACAAATTTTCTACGTGCCTGTGGAAATATTCTGTAATGTGGCATCCAAATACATCTTCGAATGTCACATCATTGCTAGAACAACGCAATATTCGACTATAAATCTTTTAAAATCTTTTCTATATTTCTTTCGTTCTGTGTGCAAACTATCAATTTGTAATACGAGTTTCCAGTGTCCGATACTTAAGACATAAATCACTGTCTATTATTCTTTTTTTGTTTTAAATTAGCATTGTGGCATTCCAAATTATATATATGGAGAAAAAGCTGGTGGTGTAGAATGGATTTAAATATTAAAATATATAAATTTAAACATATTTGGTTCCACTCAGCGTCCGAATAGTAATAATAATTATTATTTTTTAAAAAATGATAATTATCATACAATTGTTTAACTGAGCAGTCGCACCACCGCATAGGCAAAATGGATTAAAGTTTCTGCAAAAATGATCATAGAGCCCTGTATATTATAAGCGTCCAACGGAAGACAGTCTTCCAAATGAGGAGTCGCTCCATAAGTAATAGCATACGTAAAGGTACAAAGGTTTTGTATGAGTCTGTGTGCTCCAAGAGCTTTTGATTGTACTCTAACATTTTTAATAACATACCACACTTTTGTAAAGACTTATATAAAACTGCCTTCTGAGTTTTCATCATGTGAAGATTCCAGATAAAGTATGCTGTGTTACTATTTGAATATGTCCAACATTTTTGTGAAATAAAAATATTCAAAAAGCGGGCACGATCTATTAGTGACAAAAGGCTCTGTATATTCATTCTGATCCCACTAGTGAAAATATGAAATGTTTTTTCTACCTCCACAATCGTCTGTTGTCTATCCATATACCATGTTACACCTAATATCGTGATATGAGGCTGTATATTAAGAGTAAATTTCAGCCTGGAACCTATTAAAGATTGTAAGTCTAAAGCCTGAGTTTTTTCCTTATTAATCGGCATATTGGAAACTTTTTGAAACACCTCCAGGTGCTTAAAAACTTCATTTCCTTCTTGATTATTTTGCATTTAAGTCGTATCTTCTATATATGCTAATCATTAAACACTATTCTTACTAAAGCGATTCCTCCTAAACTCTGATCCATTGCTCTTACGAGCGGAACCATGATCAAAGTAAACAAATAGGGGAACAAGAAGTGCCCTGTAATCCTCACATGCATTTTCATTTTAGTGCTTAATCTACCACTAATGGAAACTTTAACCGTATAGTGATTAAGTATCAATTTAATTAAATTAATGAACTTTTCCGACATTTTATTAATTGCATGATTTAAAAGAGCTAGTTATGACTAACGTTATCTAATGCGCGCCTAAAATCGGTTTAAACCAACATTAAGTGTAACACTGATCCATTTTGAGCGTGTATCAATACCTCTCTAGTAGACATTAGGGTCACATACACAGGACTGATACTCCTAATCCTACTTTGGCTAGAATGCAAAGGAGTGTGAATTAAGGTTTGAAGTCTATTAAACAAAGTCCATAATAAAACTTTAGAGCCAACTGCATGAGTCAATCTATGGAGCTTTTAATTTCTTCTGAAGAAAACATCTAACTAATTAAGTCTCCTCGCAACTCACTCCCCCACTTTTTAATAATGTTATATTTTTCAAAATATTATAACATTATAAAAATGTAAGAAGATAGATCTCTAGTAGTTACAAATTACTATGAAATACTATGAAGAACGATATCGAGATATTGTCCATTGATGAGTGATTCGTTGTCAAAGATTATGATGACATTTTTTAAATAACAATGCATCGCTTATCAATGGACAAGATCTCGAGATCGTTTCCATTATATTTTATAGTAAGTTGTAAGTAATAGAGATGGATCTTCTTAAAATTTTGATAATGCTATTAGATTTTGAAATATTTTGAAAAACGTTAAAAAATGAGGGAGGTAGTAGGGAGGAACTTTAAAGAAATCAGTTTCTATATTGGGGGTAGACCAAAAGTATTTTTTTAAATCAGATAAAAAAATAATTTCCTTATAGCGTTCAATCAATTGAGTACAGATATCTTCCCCTCCCATCGACTGTGGGTTCAATGAGGATATAGTTAATTTAATTTAATGAGAAGTGAAATCATGAATCAGGGAGTTTTGGTCTTCAAAAAGAGACGGTAATGAGGATGTAGGAAAGAAATTTGGTATTGATTTTAAATCGTATTATATAACTTAGAATTAAAATAAAGTTTACCACTCTCACTTCAGGGCGTATTAACAAAAAAATTGGTATCTGAGTTTAATAACCTGTAATACAGTGCTTAAGTCTACTATTTCAGTAATACCACAAACCCTCTTATTGACACTTTTTTAGATCAATAATTTTTCTATCATTAAGTAATTATTTGTTTGAGTCTGCCTAACCCCGGGTAACCACGATACATCAACATTTGCCCTTTCTGCGTACTCTTGGAGGTGTTCATTTAAATCACTAAGATTTTTCTCCGAATAGATATCATGAACGAAAGAATTGCATTCATGACAAAGTACTTTTCTTCATAAATACAATGGCGATTTTAATGGACCCGGAAGTTTTCTCTCTCTTCCCATAAAACTTGGGATAGTTGTTGAAACTGAGGATTATTCAAGAAATATGCATTAAGGCACCATATATAGTTTTGCCACAAGTGGATTTCTATTTTCTACTTGAAATTGACGTTGTTTTGCGAATGATGCGATAATGTCAGTTTTTTACACTTTATGTCACTCACCGAAGGAAGAATCTCTTGACTGGTAAAAAATATTGTCTAATTTACTCTTATATTGATAGCCGAAATGTGCAAACAACGGTATGGCAGGTCCGAGCCAAGTCAACATTTCGCTTAACTGGAATGACAACTATTTTCTGAAAAGTTCCTATATAGTTATATTGAGTTGTGTTAAGTATTTTCTCATATGAACCGTGAAAACTACCTATGGCTAAAATTTTGTGGATTTTATATTTTGTAAATGCTGCAGAGCAATAGGCTAAAAAACATATTATGCTCTTTCAATGCAGGTAAATATGTGTTCAAAATCACTATATCAGACACTTGTACTTAAAAATTATGTTGTGGGGTGTTTTAAAAATCCCTCCGTAAGATTCAACTTTTCTTAAAGCAAAACTGACACCAACTCTGTCTGTTATATTAACGTTTTAAATATATTTATAATTTTTAATTTCAAAATAAGGACGAGAGATTTCTTGTAATCCATGCACATGAACTGACGATTCCCTTAAATGTTGCTCTAATATGGAACACTTTTGGGCACTATGACCTTTGCAAATATTCAGAGTCGCTATTTTACAGTCATACTTTTTCATCCCTATGGGGATACGGAAGGGTGAGAAAATAATAACACCACAAAATAACCCCCAAAACAATCAAAATTATAGTTTGAGCGTCGCCATACTCAACGTTGTACATTTCGTAACTATTTTGTATACGAAAACTTGTTGTTTGCCTTAGTAAATTGTATCTTTGTCACACTCACGACTGTCCGGACTTTGTTAAATTCATATTTCACTGTCAAGAAAAGCAAAATATGCTATGAATGGTGTCTCTACAAATGGATATATTGAGACAAAGTTCTATAACGAAGACTATTTTTGTTGTTCGATCAATGAAATTTTACTCTTCCTACATCTTGTCTTTTCAATAAAATAATTGATTTTCGATTACTTCTATCTGGTGTTTCAAACAAGTGTTTTGATTTAGCCCTAGAAATAAGTTACCTCCAAAAACTTCTAAAAATGTATCGTCCTCCGGTTTTAATGAACTGAATTTGTCACTACCTTTTGTCCCTCTTCTGCTGAGGAAACACTTGTTAGAAGCACAGAAACGCAAACAATGTTTGGAGCTACTATATCTGTTTGTATATCGGCAGCACCATAATCTGTTGTAATATAGATATTAGAAATGTTCTTATTTTCTATTATTAACACATTAACTTTCTCACTGTTAAGAAACACTACTTTTCTCCATTTTCACTCGAAACTACAAGGGTAATTCTATCAAAGAATCACTTGACCTTTCTTGTGCATATTTTCTCGTTTCTGTCTGCTTGATATCTTGTAAGTCAGCTGAGTCACCACCGGTATCGTACTCCTGTATAACACTCCGTTGCAGTGTTGGAAAGTTTTTTTTAGGACAAATCTATAGGCGGAGTCTGTTAATGATCATGACTGTATGAAACTGACACGGGTTGTGGAAGAACGTTTCAGGTGTAATCTTTTGCTATCAAATGTATTTTGTAATTCATACCTTTAAAATATCTAGGCAGTTGTTTCTTTATCTCGTAAACTTGAAGTTTTCTTCTACCGCCATACACGTAAAATTTCAATTTTTGAAATTTTAAATGAGTGTCCTTACAAATGGTTCCATGTTCTGCTAAACTGTCCATGAGCGCATCATTAGGAAGTTTACTAGGTACTCTATAAGCTATATAAATTACAGGTTCTGATACTTCTAAAGATATAGGTAAAATATGTCTTATCCCTGCCTCAATATAAGTCACTTCATGATTTACTACTCCATTTAATAAATGTTTTAGGTTTATGTGAGCATGTCTGCAGAGCAAAAACTTCATGTTATTCTATTTGCTTGTACTCACTCAATATGCCCTGTACTATGGCAACATTCATTTTGGATTAAAAAGATTCACAATCTATAGAAATCGTGTTCTGACATGCGGATTTCATTGTATTCATATTCAAGATCGTAAAAGAAACACTACACTGAACCAAAAGAAACAGACAGCGAAAAACACGAAAGGAAATAACCAAGGAAATGCGACACCGAGACCAGTTTTTCTACGAAACACGCACTAAAAGAAAAAAACGCTCAGCAGGAGAGAGAAAACACAACATGCACTCACGTCATCTCGAAGCGCACTGTCACTAGAGCACGGAACCAAACGTCGGAATTCGACTTCGAAGCGCTATTTATACTAAGTCCATCAGTCCTCAAGAGACTATGTGGTAGAAATCTGCGAAGGTAAGACTACGGTCCGAAGAAAAAGGTCTGGCGAAATATTGGATTTTCAGTGCATTCAGACGATAATGGAAGTGCAACAAGAAAAATCAAATCAATTTAAAGTTTGAAAACTCATAGCTGCTGGTAGCAGGCTTGAATTAGCTTAATTATAAGAGCCAAAGTACCTCCATAAGTCCGAAAAATACACTATGTTTTACTCAAACCGTCAATGAACATTAAATTTAAAGCAAATTTACGTATTTTATTAACTGAGCAAAAATGTTAATGTTTAAATATTCAGTATTTTAATCTGAAAACATGAGTTTCGATTTTAGAATCGAAAAATTAAGAAAAGAATCAAAGTTGATTTTTGACACTTAGAGATTTATGGAGACCTGTGAAAATTAGAGAGTTTAAAATAATATTTGTGCTACGAGGGGAAATCTTTAGTAATATCGATCTTAATGAACTTTTGCCTGATTAAATTATAATTGTTACTAAAATTCGCTCATGAGTATAGAAAACTAGAGAAATGACATAATAATTCGCAAAACGCGGTGCTGACTGAAATTATAGAGTAATTCTCACTGAAATTTAGTAAAAAAAAGTGGTAACATTCGAATCACTTTCAACTATTGCTAAGCAATATATTGAATTCGTTAAAAATAGAAATTTCTTTTACCAGGATACTAAATTTTAGCTAAATGATTGTCAAAAGGAGATAATCTTTTGGGTTTGGAATTTAAATTACTTTACGAAAATTGAAACAAAATCTATAAAAAACGCAGGTACACTGTATATATTGAGTTGGAAAAATAAAAATGTATCCCTAATGTTCAAAATAACAGCGATGTTTGTTTGCGGTTTCTCCTATGATTTGCTTTTGCAAATATTACCACAATAAAACAAAAGTGCTCTTTCAAACGTAATCAACACTTCGATATTTCGCTTTTCCAAAATAGATTTTTCTTAGAAAGAATTTCATGTGGTCCTTATTGTACGAAATTAATTTCTATTTGAATACGAATCTAATTTCTTGTCATTAAGAGGTATATTTAAAAAAAAACATTAAAATTTTGTTACTTCCGAAAATACTGGATGGAAGCGATATCTAGATTTATCATGTGAACTCTATTTTACACCTGAAACTTTGTAAAAAAAACTGCTAATTTTTAACATATGTTGATGAAATATATAGGTACACGAAATCCAAATATACAATTAATGAGACATAGCGATATATTTTAATTACTCCCCTGCTTTTGCATCGCCAACCTCAGTCAAGGCTATCGGTGTAACCCATTAAAGTCATTTGAATCTTTGAATTTACTGATATTTTCCATACTAAAATTTTGACTATTGGGATTCATTTGAACGTAACTTTGAAAGAACAGAAAACTACAATATAAATAGTCGCGTATGGAAAATGTAATTGAATTGAATCAAACTATTTCGAAAAAAATTGAATATAATTTTACCGCAGGACTGTTGTGAAAAAAAATATCGGCGAAACGGGCGGATTTCGGGAAAACATGGACTGAAATTATGAGCACAGCATTAAAATAGGAACTGAGCGAAGTGGTTTTAGTTTAAATTTCTGGAACGACTAAAATTGACATATTTTTTGAAAGAAAACTCAAGTTCGAATAAAATCAAGTATAATGTTTTCATTTAAAAATGTCTAAATCGGCATAAGTCATAGTCAGTGATTTCTATGCATTATGGATAACATGAGGGAATTCAATCCCAATTTTCGTCACTAGAGACCGAAACATTCTGATGTTTTCTAGATGTTTCCGGTTTCCCATCATTAGAGCGTATATTGTGCATTGGGTTGGTTTCATCTGCTTTCTTTTTCCGCGAGTTTGGGAATTTAGAACGCAGCTGGGAGTTAATTTGTTGTACTCCTGGGACTTGCTGCCTGAAAGGACCTTCATTTGGAATAGGTCTGCATGTTGGCAGAACCTGTACATGTCTTTGCGGACCATATGATCGTAATCTGAAATTTATCGCCTGTACGCCTAATTGAATTGATGCAAGGCGGTCTTGGATTTCTTCCGCTCGGGTTTCACATTTGGTTGCAAATGTACCAATTACAAGGGGGATATATAAGTTTTGCATTATGTATGGGCTCCAAAATATTTTACAAGGAGCCTGTGGTTCAAAACAAGACTTTACTGTCCTCAATTTCTACAGTTAACTTTTTGCAATTAAAGAAAACGAGATTTTACCGAATTGACGTAATAGAAACTGCATTTTTAGATGTTTTAAGGGGAAACTACAAATTAAACCAAAAAAGTATCGATACGCTTCTCAGAGAAAATCCTGCGCGAACTTCACCATGCCATCCTGGCGCAACTGTATGTTACGTAGTAGAGCAAATGAGTTAATAATATAACAAAGACGTGACATAAGAGGACAGATACAATTCCGGAGGACGAACTTACTGTAGATGGGAGATGGTAACCTAATATTATCTCATGAAATTAACAAGATAATTCAACTGTGTATGGACAAACTTTAATTACGAATACAACATAATTGAATACATAGGAACATTGGTACGATCACGAAGGGGATAAGTTTGAATTATATCTTTACGAAACCACAATATATATTAGCCCAAACAATACGTCATAGAACATAGACAAGCGAGCAAGAATGATTGATCTCAAACTTACCAATTTAATGAAAGAATATAGAAGACGGTGATGTTAATTGTATCTGTATTCAGTAAGTACGGAAAGAGCTGAGTACAGTTGATTTATAACTGGTAGATGTTATCAGTCTTGGAGATTACAGATGATATCAGAGCGAGAGTACTCGACTATTTAACTAACGATCAGCTGAAGAGTGATAGACGACTGTCATTAAGAGATCTGACAAGTACTGCTATAAACACAGTTTCGTGTTTCAAGTATATATACAATATTTGCTGTTACTGTCCTTCGTCTTGACGAATCACTGTATAACTTAGCCACACATCTCGGGTGTAGCTAGATACTTAATACCCAATCACAGTCTAGTGAAACATGATCTTGCTGAGCTCCCTGTAATTTGATATCCCGTGTTCAGCGACATATGTGATGCTGTCTGGAGTATATCATGTGTTAGAAGTAACCTGAGATCTAGTGGTTTCAGCAAAATATAATCTGCTTGTTAGGCTGAGATTCGTATTACACTTATTCACCGCAACCTGACTTGGCTCTTGCGGATGTTATATCACGTGTACTCACTGCAATAAGAAGTTGTCTAGACAGATACAAGCAACTGAGAAATTTCAATATTTCATTTTAGAAAGGAACAACTTGAGTTCGAGAGTCAATTTTGCATTTAACTGAATATCCTAAAAATGATTAAATTAAAATATTCCAGTTTCCCTTCGTGTCTTGTTAACCTAGTACATTTAATATAGAGCCCTGCACAGTTCATTACACCGGTTAAAATTTGGATCTGTTAGCAGTGTTCTTTTGATGCGCTTTTAGATCGTCATTGAAGGTGGTGAAAGGGACGTACATTTGTTCGGTAGAAGACATTATCATGGATGAAGAAGAGCAGACAATTTTACTTCGCATTTTAAAGCATGACAATTTTACTTCGCATTTTAAAGCATGACAATTTAACGAAGGTATTCCAAATAATTTCTTTCAGTTGCTTGACACCTGATGATTATTCAGAACTAGTTTCAATCCAGAAAAAGTCATATTCGCCGCTTCTAGGGTAGCTGAATACTAACAATTTGAAATCTTGCACCAAGTTTCGTCTCTTCGTGAATGTATCTTGTGACGTCAATGAAGGAAGACGTCTTAGTAATTTTTTTTAAGTTATTTTTATTTCGACTTTGGACTCTTGAAACGAAATTTCCTTAAAAATAATTGCTTTCGTTTCTCATTTAATACTCTGTTTCAAATGTTTAATTTCTCTGTTTTATTTTTTTTATATACAAGGTGTGATTCTCAGCATGCAAAGCTAAGCTGGTACGGTGAAGATTGGCTGTCTGTATGTTTTAGTTGCTGCGCTATACAATAGCTATAACCCGTTAACGTATTTCTCCCTCACCTCCTTATTACGTGAAAGATTCTCATATTTGAGATTTAGAATGTTTTCATTTACTTCTTAAATATGTTTTAGTTACTTCTGCAAAATATGTTAATTTCCGAAAAGCACTATAGGTTTTCCTGCGGTAAAGGTTTACTATCTACGTTCAGTAATAGATAGTGTTATTTCGATAGTTAACATGTGAATATTTTACCGTAAAATATTCAAGTAACTGACTCGATCGTAAGACTTGTTCTAAATTAAACATGGGTAAAGAATTCAAACCATTATTAGATAATTTTGTTCCAACATTCAATATTTTTGTTATCACAGCTCAGGTGCATAGAGCTTCAATCTATCAGCCTTCTACTTACTGTTTGGAACGTTTTAGAAAAAGTGCTTTTAATGGAACTGAGCTAACGTCAACTGAATATTTTCATATAGTATTTAAAAAAGGGTCAGAATTTCGAATTACTTATTACAACTGAACTTATAC
>JAGDQP010052533.1:0-13763 GCA_022664845.1 Lepisma saccharinum | reverse complement strand
GTGTATTACCGATTAAACAGATTACAGGTTGCCTGCAATGCATTCAAAAATACAAAAACTCTAGAGAAAAAGCCTTCTTCAGTGCTCTGAACAGTTTTCTTTTCCAAGCAGACCATCTGCAAGAAACCCTCAGCAAAATGAGAGTGACTGAGTGAGTAGGTGTGTATGTGTAGGTGTACGTGTGTGTGTGTATAGGGGGGGCACCCGATGCAAACTGCTACTTGGAGACCATGATGAGCTTGCCTTTTCTGCCAAATCAGAGAAGGTCAGAAATCTTTGTTGGACTGGAAAGGTCTATTTATTACCTAAGAAGGGAGGGAGGGAGAGAGCAAAGGTCTACTCTCCCCTCTATGGTCAAGGTCGAATGTCTGTTTTCTAAGGAGCAAAGACACAAACAAAAATTTGAGACTTCCCTACAAAACCGATTTCGGGGTAACACTGCAAAACCAAGGATGCATTCTACGTAATGTGAGAAACTGCCACCTTTGGCAGTAGTGGATAGATGGTAGAGAAGAGAATTTGAGACTATTTGACACCTTACGTCACTTCTACGTAGAGTTTGTGAATTACACATAATTGAAACGAAGGAAAATTATTCTGAGGCAAAGCCAAATGTTTAATTTAGTATTTAAACAAAAATGCACATTAAAAACATAAAAATCTTTCACAAGAACGAAAGCTAAAGCCAAGTATCTGGAAGGCGCATACAAGAAATGGACATACTGACTGTACATACATACATGTAACAATTTATATAAAATAATCTGCAAACTTCCAGGCTTTGTCAATGGTTTCATGTCCAAGTACAATGCTTGTGGAAACAAATGTTTTTGTTTCATGTTATTTCTTTGATTCCTTACGTATTACGCTACGAAATTAATTGGCATAATTAAATAGTAATTATTATTCAATTAATCAGCACATTTTTGCAAACATCACTGACAATCAAGCAAACACAGTCTATTTTGTTATTTGGAACAAAAATCTATATATTTAATGTAAAATTAGCAGAGAATAAAAACCGAGAAATGCCCCCTTAAAGGGGCAAAATTATTAGTCACTGAGTCACTTACCCCAGCATGACAAAAGATAGTACGGGAGGTGAAACAAATCGCGGGTTATGGCAATACTTGGATCCCTCTGATGGGAAGATAATATGCAAATTCATAAACAAAAAATTCGTGATATCCCATGAGAGTGACCTTACTCTTTTGAACCAGTAGTGCAAATGTGGCAGTTGACCAAACAATCAGTGTATGAGAAAAACAGAATTAACTAATAAAGTTCTTCAATTAGGTGTCTTTTCAAGTAAATTGTGTATGGGTTGTGTGACAACAATCATCGTGTATTTTGTGTGTGTATGTGCCTTTAATATGTATGCATATATATGTATGTGCGTTTATGTTGTATGAGTTTGTGTGCTGTATTCGTGTACAGTATTATTCGTCACAGTATTTGTGTACCATAGAATAAATGGGAACTTTGCAAGATAGAAGATCATTTGTCATAAATACTGTCAGGTGGAGGGTAAGTCGTTTTACTTTTTCTCATTTAAGCGTAATTTTTATTTTTTGCTGAATGGACGATCCCCAATCTGACAACCTCATAGCATTGACAACATTCCTTCCTGAGCTAACGAAACTGCGAATTATTTCCTCCTCCTCTACCCCCTCGCACCATGTCCTACTTGCGACTTCATTCCTCCCTCCCTCGCCCTCCGCTCTGTCTCTCCAGTCAATGACCACAGCTGAGTTACTGAAAACAGAATTGAACAAGCACCCTCAGGTTACATTCAATGTTGCTCATACAAATGCATAAAGCTTGTTGAGTCACTTCACACAATTTGAAGCCTTATTTTCAGCACAATCAAATATAGAGTACACATGGTTTTGGTATCAGAATTCGACCTCCATGTCTTTCGAAGTAGTCGGGAGTATGTCGTCCTTTTCTCCTTGAAATACATGCTGCAAGTACTTAAATATTGGCTCCATGTGATTGCAAAGCGTGAAATACAGACATCTTTAATCAATTAACCGTAATTCCTTCCATTTAATATACACTTGTCAAGTTCCTTCTCGAGAAAATCTAAACAAGCTCTCTCCAATATGACACTATTCGACTATTTTCGAATTTCAATGAAATCTAAATATTTATGTTCTAATTTCTCTTTCTCCAAATACGGGTTCTTAATTAGGCCATTTCAGGTGTTTTTACTTAAACAATGTCACTTTTCATATTTTGTACAAACACTACAGGGTCCGAATAATTTTACTAGTCACTATATACTGGAGCCCCGGTGAGTGATAGACATATTCAAGGTCTTGTCATTTGGCTATTATGAAAATAGTCCCTGGCGCCAGACGAGTTCAGTTACGTTGGAAGCCCTGTGTACCATTTCTGCTCCACCGATCCAATTTGCAAGTTTCTCAATTTGAACTGCCATACTATGGAAGCGAAATAAGTTCTGCATCACCATGAAAATTAGCGAGATTCATAGTTTTGGGACCGAAGGAGCCGCCATATGTTGGAAAGGGTAGATTATAGTGCAGTGCCATCAAAACCATGCACAGGAAAGCAAACGATGTTTTTCGAATGTAATTCAATATTCAACCGACTCGTATGCAACCAAAATTGGGGCAGGACTACCTACTTTACATTCAATTATGGAAACCGCGACTTGTCGAAATAAAAAATATAGTACGTCCATAACCAATGGATCATAATGACTGGTTATTAAAGTACAATATCCTCCAACACCACGTCGGTCTGTAATTTACCGGCATTTCAACTTTCTGTATGATCTATGGAATTCTATATCTAACGTGTACTTGTTATATTCGACGTTTAGCATGTCGTCAAAGAACAAAGAAAATATTATTTCTTGTTTGCAAGTTCTTTGAGTCCTGTGTATATAATTATTATCACAATTTCCCCGCTTTCCTGCAGCTTGGTGACAGCTACGAAATAATAGACGCATTCAAGGTTTTGTGCATTTGGCGCGAGACGAGTTCAGTTACAGTGTAGACTAAGGTGTAATCTCTGCTGTGTTGGGAAAAAGTGAAGCACATTTCAGCAACCCCGAATACTGCGAGTTTCTCAATTTAAAACCAGCATATCTTGTAAAGGCTAGGCGGCAGAGAGAGAAGAAAATTTCACATTCGACATCACCGACACGAATAACATATAATTTGCGAGTTTCTCAATTCTGCATCTAAAATGTGAAAATTCGACAAATTGAAACCGCCATATCATGGAAGGTAGAGAGAAGCAAATTTCACATTCTGCATCACCGACCCGAATAACATTTTGACCTCGAGGTTAGCATATACTATTCGATACCCTCATACCAAATGTGAAAACAGAATAATAATGTGTTTCGCCGTTTACGAGCTATACACGGTTAAATATTTGATCTTTACCCTGAGTACCATTATGTTGACTTGGGCCTAGGTAGTATTAGAAGACTCATATTAGGTAGTTTTCACCTGCTAGTGACCATTGGTTGTGGTTATAAGGGCTAAGTCAAGAAACGAATATCGGGTAGTTACCGCCTACCATTGACCATTGACTGTAGGGTATAGAAACTGATTGATAGCCGCACATTGTGTTAGGTTAGCTAGCCTAAAGGACATGTAATCGCTGCTATGGTCTGCTGTGTAGTCTCCTATTCCATGTTATTTGGGTTAGATTAACTAGCATATATTTCGCTTATGTCCTCTGCTGGAAACCAAACCTCTGTAATTTGTGCTATGTTAAGTAGTAAAAAAGAGCTTTATAGCCATTTATAGAATTTTTTAGTTATTGTGCACTAGTGTACTATATTAGGTTAAATCCTGTGTGATCTCTACAATGTTAAATAGGGGTTCGTAGCCTTATTTGTTATTGTGCACTGGTCTACTAACATATATTCCTTTGTAATCTCTGCTATATTAAACAGGGAATGGGCCGTAGCCTCTGTAATTTGTGCTATGTTAAGTAGGGTTTTTTGGGGGGTTGAAAAAGAGCTTCGTAGCCTATCGTGCACTGGTGTACTATGTTAGGTTAAATACGGTTCGTAGCCTGGTGTACTCTGTGGGGCTAACTGGCATATATTCCTATGTATCTGTCTAATTTCTGCTATTTTAAATTGGAGTGGGCCGTAGCCTGTGTAATCTCTTCTATGGTAAATAGTCTTTTCTAGGGTTGAGAAAGAGCTTAGTACGCTTTCGTGCACTGGTTTACTGTGTGGTATATTATGTGGGTTAAATATAGAAACTGTTATCTGGGTGTGGGCGGAAATTGGTGATATGTTTAATAGGGGTTGAAAAAAGGTGCCGTAGCCTTTCATAGTGTTGGAGGGCGGCCATGTTATTAGGGTTAGGTTAAATAGCCTAAATTCCTGTGTAATCTCTGTATGTCGGCGGGGACGAACGTAGCCTATGTGCTATGTTGGACATAGCCTCTGTAGTGGTTGAAAAAGAGCTATTGCCTTTTATGCTATCGTTCACTAGTGGGTTATTCGTAGCATCGTGCACTGTGTGGTCTATTATGTGGGCTAGGATAGATAGTCAAGAGAACATGTAATCTCTGACCGGGTTCGTAACCTTTTATGCTGTTAGGTTAAACTCTGTAATCTCTGCTATGTTAAATAGGGAATAGCTCGTAGCCTTTTGTATATTGTGGGGTTGTAGCCTTTCACGAAGTCCTTACTATGTTAAATAGATGTTGAAAAAAGATTCCGTAGCCTTTCATGGAATCTCTGTTATGTTAAATAGGGGTGAAAAAAGGGGTCGTAACCTTTTATAAAATACAGCTAAAAGCTGCAAGACAGCGTATCGTACAGCCTTGGGAAATGGACTACTTGCTATCAGTCAGGTAAGGGAAAATCGTAACATTTTTCACAAAGTGTCGTCAGGTGACCCCCTTCTACTACCGTGCAGTACGAGCAGATACGTTTTCACATGATTTTCCTGTGTGTACTGTCGATGTAGTTTGCCAATGTTTTGTGTCAATCTGTGCGCCGACAGTTGACCTATATGTCAAAATCGATTTTTTGATGACATTTTTGCAGGTTTCAGCTCTTTTTGGTATTCATATTTCTTAATAAAAATATCCTCTGAAACAAATGTTACACACACACTTTTGTATCCAATAGCATGTATGTATTAAATTACGAGATATGTGTATATTAGTATTCTTAGACTGAATCTAACTATTCTTAATCTACGAACCAACATGCACAATTATATTACATTCGTTTAGAGTAAATCTGCGAATCATATATAGTGCGGCCAATCAAATAATTAGTTCCTGCAAGTTAACTTTAATTATCACAGACGAAGTCGAAACATGAAATATCAAATACTTGTACCCTCATCTGTTGTATTATGCAAACAAACTACACATAAAGCTAATGACATTGGAAAATATTCAGAAAGTATGCGATTCCTATAATAGCAGCTCACAAGTACACACATCCTGAGATTCCCTTTTACCATTGAGAGCCGTAGACTTATTTTCTAAAGTCGGCTGGAAGTTAGTTATCCATTATCAGATTACTAGCCTTTGCTATGATTTACAAGTATAAGCGACGGTAACGCAGCAACAAACTTCAAAACAATCTATTAGTAGAAATACAGACACGTATGAGTTCATACAACATGCAAAACATAGCTTCATATATAATTTCTATCACAAACTTGTATTTTCAAATAAATGCAAGATTAGTACTTCCAGCAGACTTATTCATACCTAAGTAGCAACTCAGATTCATAGTCTGCGTCGTAATCCAAAAAGCCGACATCTTGAAATTCTGTTTTCTGCATAATCTAGAAGACACCAAACATGACTTCTTTTTCTTTATATTTGAAAAGCGCGGTTAAACTGAAGCTTAGTTAAGCTCGAAACCTATTTTTACAACACACTCTCTCACGAAGTTTTTTCAAATTTACAGAATCCATTAGTATATTTCTAGGACGCAGAGCAGGGTGTAAAATTCTATTCTACCTGCCTCAATGTCTGGATCAGTTACCATTTGTCTCTCACCTCCGATTTCCAACATTTGCATTATCTCATCGAAATCCATCTCCTTGGCCTTGATTGCTTCACCTGTCTTAGATGCCTTTCCGTTCTTCTTTTTCTCATTCTTCACTGATGCAACTTTTCTTAAACCAGGCTGATGCTCTTCTAACCTCCAAGTCTCCAATGAAGGCTCACTCTTCTTTACCGATTCTCTATAGTCAACAACTTCCTGGCTAGTCCTTTCTCAAACAATTCATGTTCTGAACTCATTACCTTAAACATTTTCTTTACGAAATTTGCTTTCTTCTCTATCGTGGAACACATGCTCATATCCTTTAGCAAATCCTCTTGTTTGGCCGAATCTATGTATTCTAAAAGCAATTCTGTCTGTATTCCAAATTCCATTTTTGAAGTAATATCTATGTTCTGTATACCAAAAGAAACAACCTCTATCTGACACTGGTTCACTTTATTGCTCATTACTACTTAATTACTATTTGTATTAACTACTGAAAGATTTCCTTCCATTTGTGTTAACCGAGGCTCAATATTCTGAAACTTTTGTTCTATCTTTAAATTAGGTTGGATCATACTTTTTAATAAATCTTCATTATGACAAGTACTTTCCCTTGTAACAATCTGATTGCAATCTATTACTGATGAGTCAGTCAACAAACTTGTGAATAAAATATTCCATCTGGGCATTAACAAATTGATGCAAACTCTTAATATTATCATGTAATCAAAATATTCGTGTATCACCACACAAGACAAACTGAATTCTTTATTATTTATAGATACATTCGCTTGCACTTAAATTACTACTTTAACCAAAAATCCGTTCAACAGTTACAAACATTCTATTGAACCATCTGATGTTAACACAGAATCTAAAGCTCTAGCAAGTCGAGATGAAATTTCATTGTACCGTGAACCTGTATCTAATATGGCCAATACTTTAGTGTTACCGATATCTAAGTACAACCTTGGTAAGGAATCATCATTAAGTTCCTTGCTTTATTTATTTATTTGCGAATAAGTTCCACACACAGCACATGTTGACAATTTTACATAGAAACACTAACTGAAATTGAGAACAACAACAAAAATTTGATAACAAGATAACAAGTTTACTGCCGGTTCGTAATTAATCCATAGAACATCATCAATATTTAACGTATTAATATTTGTCTCCTCAATTCCATAATCTTGTACTGTTTTTGCGTCGGTTTACACCGAATTCCTAGCCTCATCACTTTCATAACCTTTGCAAACTTGTGACCTGCTGTAATGGTCTTTGATCCTACAAGTCCGGCACACAGCATTGAAGGCAGGACAATTTCCAAATTTGTGATTTCCTATGCAAAGCAAGCATACTCTATTCTCTGTCGATCTAGGAGACTCTTTATTAACATTCAAAACTCTACCTCGAACATTAGAAGAATTACCACGAGTCTTATTATCAGATCTTACTTGAAATACAGGATCAAAAACAAGAAAACGTTTAACAAAAACAGAGGGATCCTTGTCTGATTGTTCCATTCCGACAGCAATATTGACAAGTTTTTATAAGATTAGGTCCGTTGCACTAAGTAAACGCTTTTTAGTTCCTTCATCTGCAATTCCAAATACCGAATTGATCCGTTATCATGGTTTCAGTATATCTGTCATATTTACATAACACGGCCTGAATTTTAAATCTTTAAATACTGATTGAACGGGACTTTGCTGCATCTTGTGACATTGATATCTTGCAATAAGCGCATTAACCTGTCTCGCGAATAACTTTATCAACATTAATTTTAGATCAGCGTATGTTCGTTCACTCGCTACAGGTGCACTCTCCTGATGCATCCTTTCATTCACATTGGTACCAATTGAAGATAACAAGGTACAAGCTTTCTTTGCCTGTGATACTTTGTTCGGCAGACAGAATGATTCATATCTATCCAAATATAGCTGTGTTTATATGATCTGTATCAAAGGCATCAAACATTCCTATCCAACTAGCCATGATTATTACAAAAATCTTTAAGAGATCTTGAAGATCTCAAGATAAATCTTGAGATACTGTTTTCTTCATAATCTGCAAGATACCAAACATGACTTCTTCTTCGTTATATTTGAAAAGCGCGATTAAACTCAAGCTTAGTTAAAGCTCAAAACCTATTTGTACAGCACTTTTGATGTACATCCAGTCCTAAGCGGTAATTTATAGTTTGTTGTCGCTAATTTTATCAATGTATTTGAAATCTTATTAGCGTTTTGTATTTTATAAAGTGTAAATATTCATCCATGATTATTCCTAAATAGGTTTTTTTTCTTTCAATTTTCTTCCCTTTATATTTTATTGTTGGATTTTTTAATTTGATTTTCATAATAGATTTTGTCATTTCCGTTGAGATCTAATTTATTATCTTTGCTCCATTTTACTGTAATTTCTGTAGAATGTTATTTCTGTTTACTTCCAACTGATTTCTACTGTTTCGGCTTACCACGATTGCATCATCATCTGCGTAAGCCAATACTCATGAAGTTTCCTTCAGCTTACTGATCGTTTTAATACATAAACCCATTACGATATTCCAGCAGACCGATCCCTGGAATATTTTCCCTGGGTTGATATTTTCCCGAAGTTTACGTCCGGGGCACATAATGATTTTCTTGTTCTTGCAATAATCCCGCAGCACCAACATCTTCCAGCTTCCTTAACTCGACGAACAAGGCCGGTCAACACAAGTTGTCGAATGAACCAGATATGCCAATGAATATTATCATTTTATAGTTCTGTCTCGGGTAACTTCTCTCTTAACAAGCTTGCAACCTATTCTTTGTCTTATTCTGTAAAATCAATTACAAAAGTAAATACAGGTTGGAGTTTTAAGAAATAATAATTGTTTCCTACAGGTAAATTGTTTCTCTAAACGCCTAGTAGTTAGACAACCAACATGACAGTACAAATATGCGCCAAAACATAACCTACCAGTATATTCCTCCATTTGGAGGAAGAAATTTTGAGTCCTTCAGTATAATTTAGAGAACCACGAGAAGTAAAGGAAAATATTAATATAGACATGATGAAGGAATCGTCATTTTGCATTTGAACAAACTTGCCTTATTCAAATACACACACACACACACTGAGGTAGGGAGAGGGGGAAGGGAGGGGTAGAGAGAGCGAAAGCGAGAGTGAGAAAGCATGGAAGAAGACGGGGAAAGAGCGAAAAAGAGAGAAAGGAAAGAAAGAGGTAAAGAAAAATAGTGGAAGGCATGCAAATAAATGAAATTTTAAAGCTTCAGGATACACAGTCTGCGTCTTTCCCCCTGTCCCGTCAGTCCGTCTTCCGTTTTTCTCACTTTATGGGATAAATCTTTTCAGTAAAAATCACGAACATCACTTACAGTGCTTAAATCCTTGAAGAAAATATTTTGAAATTAAGACAGGGAATCGAACCAAGAACCTTAAGAATGAGAGTCTCCCACTCTGACCACTTAGCTACACAGACCATAACAAATGTGTAGATAAACCAGCCATTAAACTTGATACTGTCAGCCGTATGCCCTCTGATTAATCTTACACACTAACGTATACATTCTGCTAAGATGTGTATAGCATTTACTTTCGTTTCGTTTATTTATTTACTTAATTTGCCTGTTCCACGGATATTACTACGGTCAGATACATTTGGTTCAACTTGATCCAAAAAAAGTTGGGAATAGGAAAAGGATATAACTACAGGTTGTGGATCAGTATATTATTGCTCCCTTTTCACTACAATAATAATTATGATGAAATGTGCACATTATATACTAACAATTTGAGCAGATATTTTGTGTGCATTTCTTGAGTAATATGAGATTGACTTATGTTTGCGAAACCAACGTAGAAGTTTGACTTGCCGATATATGGAGTAAGTCCCAGCATAGTATATTGAATAGATTTATAAAGGGTGGAACAAGTAAGACTTATGTGTTTACTCCAGAAGCCAAGGGATACAAGTGAGATATGACGAACAAAAAGAAGTAAGAGGTAATCTTTTATATATAAACCGAAATATATGTGACACAAAACTGTAATATTTTATACATAGAAAACTTGGACCTTAACATATTTCAGGTTGTATCATACAAAGATTGCCTTGAACGTTTTTATTCGTGAATGTCACTCGTATCGCTTGGCTTCAGCGTCTACAATTCGACATAAAGAATTGTGACTGAATTTGAATTGATACAGTTGCTTTGTAGTTGTACAAAAGTAGCAACAATCTTGTTGCTCATTCCTCAATGGAACAAATTATGCATATAATTTCGTTGATATTGTCTCACAAGAATATAATTAAAGTATTTTGCGTTCTCTCTTGTTTCTGTAGAAATTAGCTTATTACTTCCCTATATTTAATGGGAAAATGATCCCTGTTTACAAATTCATAAACTTAGCGTATGCCCGGTGAAAATTCTGGGAAAACAGCACTGCACGCGCTAATGACATTTCGTATCATTTTAACGTAACACATGTGTAGTATAAATACAACTTCCAAATCTCCATTTACAAGCTCCGATTGTGGGTGATTGGTTAAGGCGTCGGCTTGTTGAAGGAAAGAAGCCGGGTTCAAATCTCGGCGGGTGCGAGTATTTTTTCTTTCAAAATATATTTGAATCTCTTCATATTTATTATTAATAATTGCTTTCTTATATTTTTCGTAGATTATCCTAGATTACTGGCCATGATTTAGGGTAGGTTAGGGAAGGTCAGATTCGATTATGAATCTTTATACTTTCGTTTCTTTCTTCCAAAATACATTTCTATCTGTTTGTGCGAACCAGCCTTACCTAACCTCCGCTAACCCTGGGTCACTAAAAAGAAAAGAAAACTATTATTAATAATAAATGTAAATATATCGGGACATATTTTGACAAAATGAATACTTGAGCTCTAGAATAATCCTTGGAAGGGATTCACAAAAGCTGTGATAAATGAAAAATTTAACACAAATTCTACGACTTCCCTAAGTTTGTAAAGTATACTCGAATTCATAGAAGTCAGATAGGCTAAACGCACGGAAACCCACTTTGCGAATTAACAGGGGATTAGCAGGAATTTTAACCTAGGAGTCTGCATGTGGGAACACGTAAAATGATTCATATTAATTTTATCACGTTATTTTCATTTCAACAACATATCATCCCCCTGAAAAAATATCTTAATTTGTACACTGTGGCAACCCTAAAGTTTTTTTTTTCAGGTTTTGTTCTTCACAAACACTGCGGTGATACCATCAACTTAGAGCCTGGCCGTAATCATCCGGTACCGAGCGTCCGTGGCTTAGTGGTACGCCTCGGACATGAAAGTGTGTGTGATTTTAAATCTCAAAGTCTGTTTTTCTGCATACATTATTATTTTTAAAAAGTATTGAAAGTTTCTTAGCTTAAATACTAAAACTTACTTGCATTCGAGGAAATACGCTAATGGTTGTGTGTCTAGAATTACTAATATACTGACACATCTGGCTACCATCTCAAATATCTTCGTCTGCAGAGAAGAGAAGTAGAATTATTGGCAATTCATTTTTTAAATTTATTTTCACAAGATGTATTTAATCAATATTTTCTCAATGTAAGACACTGGATTAGCTTGAAGCATTAACATCGCTAAAATGTTAACTCTGAGAGTACAGATAAAAGATTGTTTGCGGAAATACGAAAAATAGACATATGAACATACTATTTAAACTCTTCAAATGAAATAAATAGCATTGCGCAATAGTAACGAGATTTTTTTCTTATTAGCAGTTTGAACAGATTTGCTAGATTGGCTTTCGCTACCCTAGGCCAAGTTTGTTTTATAAGTTGGGTGTAGCCTCACCTGATGTGCATAAGCCCAGGTTCTTAAAGCAGGCACTTCAGCTATCTTCTATTACGTTTTGAAAAGGACCCATAACTCCGATCATCATAGTAAAGAGCTCAAGCTCAGTTAGCCAAGGTCAAACAAATAATTATTGAGTACCCAATATACTATACTTTAACAAATATGGCATCACCAAGCGTTAGGGCTTCAAACGAAGAAGATGAGAGCGACACTATTGGCAGCGAACATGAGAATACAACTGCTAGATTTAGATCAGGGCGATCAAGGGATGATTATAAAACTGATAAGGAACAGATCAATGCAAATGATGGAACAATTTATACACGACACGAAACAACAAAAAGAAGAACGACTACAAAAGGAAGAAAGACGACGTCACAAGGAAGCCAAGCATAAAAAGGAAATAGAATAGTTGAGAAACAATATCAGGGATTCGAGAGCGGAGTCAAATGAACAAACAGACAACATAAAGGAAAAACTACAAGAGTACAATAAACAGTGCGCTATGAATATGAATGAGAATACGGCCAGTATAATGCAATTAGAAGTTATATCAACTACAACAGAAACAGAAGATGAAACTAATAGTACTACCGCTTTGCAGAAAGAGAGACAAAGAAGAGAAAGGGAAGAGAAGGAAATAGCTTTCGAAAAGAAATTGAAATTAGAGATGCAAGGAGCAGTAACACGTCGATTCCTACAAATTGCTAGTCAAAAGCAACAAAGAGTTGATTACGAAATAGTAAGGTTGAATACTGAAGAAATGGAGAAAAGGCTAGATGATACGCCAATAGTAGGTCAATTACACAGAGACACGAATGTGTAGCTTAGAGACAGTTAGTAACATGGAAAATATGCAAATTGAAAAAAAAGGTCATATCTGTAGAAACAGAATGTAAAACTACGTCAATAGAAGAAAGAATGGCGAACGATAATCAAGAAATACCAAACACAAAGTCAACCAAAGTACAAACAGAAAAAGAAGAAAAGAAACAATGACTGTATGAACAAAAGAAGATGGAAGAGGAAACCAAAACCAGGGAAACAAGATCAATAGCAAGAGGCTAAGAAAGCTATGAATAAGAAAAAACGAAAACGTAAGAGAGGAAGCAGGAGAAAAGATAGACTTTTCACTAAAAGTAGGAAGTCGTTTAAAAATAAAGTTCCAAACCCTCGATCGAGTGATCCATTACATCTATGTACTAACATGCAAGAATATCACAGAGAAAAGAGGCAAAAGGAGTACCAATGTACCAGTGCAATGAAAGAGGCTGTAACAAAATATTTGGAGCTAGTACCATATTATCTTTCAAGCAAGGTGGCAGTTAGGCTGAACGATATGAAGAAAGTTACCAAACCGATGTATAGACATGCATCTATATTTTATGAACCTATGGAGAGTAAACAAAAGCTGAAACCAGACAGGAAGCTGAAGATAATTTATCAAAGATGGGCAGAGTCAAGGAAAAAGATAAGACAAAAGGCATGTCATAAATGGGAGAAAATTTTAATAGCAAAGATACGACAGAAAGAGAAAGGAAATTGGGTGAGGAAACTTATAATTAAGACGATTATCCAGAATTATAAGTTAAGGAAGAAAAAGAAACGCTTTGAGTGTTGCTGATGAAAAGTGGGAAGACCTGGCTCAATGGAAGATAGAGATGTTATGAATAGAAATGATCTTCAAAAAAAGTGAATAATGAGCAATAGAATGATTGACATATAGATATGTATGTATAATAGTATTCTTTTATGAATTTTAGTTTTTTTTTTAAATAATAGTAAATAAGAATGTAATATGTTAAAAAAGGGGACCATAAAGATGATCTCTAGTTCTTTTTCTTCTTTCATCGTTGGGATCATGATATGGTAACCTCACATTCCATATTTGCCTTGT